>JANHAO010008116.1:0-19532 GCA_026873985.1 Saraca asoca | reverse complement strand
GGTGTTGCCTATGCTACAAGTTAGTTTAGGTAATTTCGGTTTATAAATTACTAATTCGATCGGGCCTCGACAGCTCGCATCAGATAGCTCAGCATGTTTTAGCATTAAATTCTTGCCAGCTTGGCAGAAACGTTCACTGAGGACAGTAATCATTACATCAAATATTGATAAAAGTTTGAGCCACAGATAAAACGAGGGATACATTGAACAATCTGTGAGATCAAAGAACATAAGCAACGGGTTATAACTTTTTTCCTGCATCACGACTAACTCATGCTAATTAAGACATAGCTCTCATGTGACCTATTACCTGTAGCTTTCATGTGACTTACTGCTCGTAGCTCTCATGTGACTTGTCACTCATAACTTTTACGTGATCTTGTCTCAGCTCAGGTACACCTAATCGTCCACTGAGCACCTATCTCGGTCTGGGTGCAACTAATCACCCATGGATCTTGTGATCTTGTCTTAGCTCAGACATACCTAATCACTCACTGAGTGCCTATCTTGGCCTGGGTGTGCCTAATTGCCTATCAAGCCTACGATCTTGTCTCAGCTTAGGCACACCTAATTGCCTATTAAGCATCTATCTCAGCCTGGGTGCACCTAATCATCTACCGAACCTATGATCTCATCTTAGCTCGGGCACACCTAATTATCTATTGCGCACCTAGTCACCCACTGAGCACCTATCTTGGCCTGGGTGCACCTAATTGCCCATCAAGCCTGCGATCTGATCTCAGTTCAGGTGCACCTAATCACTCATTGTGCATTCAAACTTGTGCCAGCTCAAGCATGCCTAATCGCCCACTGAGCACCTATCTCAACCTGGGTGCACCTAATCGCCCATCGAGTCTGTGATCTCATTTAAGCTTGAGCGTACCTAATCGCCCATTGTGCACTTAAACATGTGCCAGCTTGGGCACACCTAATCGTCCACTAGGCACTCAATCTAAAGCTAGTCAAAGCACAGCCCTTACGCAGCCTACCTCGATACCCAGTTTATGATAAGGCACAGAGCTCTTGCGACTTATAGCTTGTAGCTCTCATATGACCTATTGTTCGTAGCCCTCGTGTGACCTTAAGGTGTATTACCAGCTGAGACACCTTAATGTTCAAATCCATTCAAATAAAACAAGTTCACATAATCGATTGGTTATTAAACCCAGCGTCAGTTTAATTACGGAGAGCTATTCATGAAGAGCTTGCATGTTATCTTGTGTGGTAAATGAAATGTTTAACATGACACACTTGGGAAAGCAACAAAACAAAAATTTCATTACAAAACCTCTTTCAACAAGGTAAATTTATATGAAGATTTGAAGGTGCAAATTAAAGCATGCCTACAGTTGACTGATAAAGAGTTGAACCCCAACGATCCTATAGTCATAATACGTAGGAGGAACTAGCCTTTTAGAGCTTGACCCCATGAGTAGGTTGGATAGTTTTGACTCTTCTTTCTCCTTCTCCTCCTGAGTTAAGAGCTCTTCCCTCACCAAGCAACTTCGGAAGCACTTGGTGGAACCGACTAGACTGCCTCACCATGCAAAGAAACCAAGGAGCAAAAGGAAGAAGCCACGTCATCCAGCAAGTCAAATGGAGAGAAAACGGAGGAATGTAAAAAAGCTTCCTTAGATCCTCAAAGAGGAATTGTCCATGGAAGCTTCCTATAACAAAATTTCCTAGGATCCTCAAAGAGGAACTATCTCAGTAGGCCATATACACCTCGTAGAACTCCGCCAAAGACCCAGACCATTAGAAACATGGGGGGCTTAATCAAAGCACCTATTAGATCACTCCTTGGAGAAGGAAGAAGGACTTCTTACCCTTTATATAGACCAGCCCAACCTCACCAAAGAATTTGGAGGATATCCGGCTATTCCCCATCAAACGGTCTAGAAGAAAACAAGGTTGTCACGCTAACGGCCATAAAATATGCATAGAAGGAAGTATGGCCTAGTGCAAATAAAGCAAAAGATGAAAGCTTGAAATAACAATACGACGGGCTAAAAGCAAAGACTTGACAACATCGTAGATTGCAAATAAAGATTGTTGATATGTTACAACTCCCAATCCATAAAGCAAACTGAAAGTTTGGGGGCTAATGTTATGGGTAATTCTGGAGTAAGGTAGAACGGGCCGATAGGAGGTCCAACAGAGAATAAGCCCAACCGGAAGAGGCCCGAGTCATACAAAAGCTGTCACCCAGCAAGGAGGCTAGCTTGCTAGTTGTGAGCTCAGGATACAAGTCAGCTTCTAAGTGGTAATCTAGGCTCTTGGTACGAGCTCGAGCTATATAATGAGCTGCCAAGGGGATAGGTATGGAACACCGAGTCTAGTCATCAGCTAGAGGCACATCCTCCTAACAAACAAGTTAGCCCCCAGAATCAGCATATCAGCCTCCAAAAATTGATAATAATTTGTCCAATATTTACCCGTCAAACATTCATTATCCGCAGTGGCAGTAATGATAGTTTATCAATTTTTTAAATTACATTTGTAACCCTCCCTGCTTCTATAAATAGGAGAAGAGATCTTTGTAATAGAGATAGTGAACAAATATATGCAGAAACTCTGCCAGAACAGTGAGAGAACTTGTATACTATTACTCTATTGAAGCATATAGAGAGAAAAGCCAATAGAAAACATCGTGGACGTAGGAGTCTTACAGACTTTGCTGAAACATGTTAAAAATCTTCTGTATTCATCTTGTTTTTCTTCCTTTTTGCTCTTGCTATTTTTTTTGCATTTTGATACATTTTACAGCAATTTGGGTTCCAGAACTCTTAGTTGACCGATTACCAAAATCGATCGTCAATACAGTTTGACCCTAAAACTTTCCACCGACTTCAAATAGGTCCTTTTGGGAAAAAAGAAATTACAATCCAGCCCCAACGAATTTTTGAAAGTTTTCACTTTTGTCCTTTCAAATTTTTTTTCCTTTTCTTCTTTTTTTTTTTGAGGTATTACAATTTAATGACATTTTGGATTTGCTATAGAATCTTAGGAAAACTCCTATTAGAGACAAATGTCTTTAGGTTTGTTACTTGTACACATTGACTAGCTAGTATTGATGATTTGTTTAATCTTTATGTGAGGTTCATATGGCTATTATGTTTGGTTGATATTTTGTTTGCTAAAAAAAATTAAGAATAAATATTTATGTAGGTGAATTTATTTATTTGAAGTATTGATTTACCACCATTAGATTAGAAAATTATTGAGGCACTGTTTAATGTATTATATGATATTATATATAAATATATATTCCTAATTATTTGTTATTCTTAAATGTGATGTTTCAATAGTTTACTATAAACTATGAATTCTAAAATTAAAATGGTACTCTATGTCTGGTCCTAACTATTTTCTATTTATTTATTTTACTAAGTTTGACATATTTTAATACAACATAGAAGAGGGTGTTACAATTGTATTTCATCATAGGGGCCATTTTGAAAGTAATCTAGAATTGGTTTATGTTTGGGGTGAAGAAGATTTTTAGGATTATTTAGATGTAGACAAAATATCAACATTTGTAGTGGATCATTTGTTTAAGGAGCATGGCTATTTAAGTTATAAAAGTGTGTGGTGATTGGTCCCTGGATTTGAATTGACAAATGGCATTAGGCTGCTTAAAACAGAAGAGAATGTTATTGAATTATATAAAGCTACTACAATAAACAAGGAGTTAGAACTTTTTTCTTTAAGGATAAGGATATTATTGAATTGGATATAGATGTTGCTATCATTGAAGCTCCAAATGATAAAGGGCAAGATATGATGGATGTTGCAATTTCTAACTACAGAGATGTATTGCTCTCTGAAGGTCCTATTATGGTAGATGATTCAATTTCACATGGAGAGGATGCATTGTTCTTTGAAGCTTTAAATATGATGGATGTTGTTATTTCTATTGATGAGTCCGACATTGATGATAACGATTATGGTGATGATGATGATCATATAGAAGATGAGAACTATAGGCCACCTCCTATAGTCAATGAGCCTGAGGATGAAAGTCTAGAACTGGAAGCTGAGTTAGAAAACAATGTGATTAAAGATGTAGGGCAAATGAAGAGTAACTCTTAGTAGCAAAAGAAGAGGAGAGTACCATTAAGTGAGAAGTTTTGGAAGACAAGAGGAAAGTCAATTGAGCCTGGCAATAATCTTGTTATCCAAAAACATAACCCTGATCCCAATATTAAAGAGGAGCTTGAGAATGATGATCGTGGTTATCACATAGAGGAGTTATATAGTGTAGATGGATCTTTAGATGAAGATGAGCAATGTAGAATAACTAGAAATGAGAAGTTTCCATAATTCAATGAAAAAGTAAAATTTGGCTAAGTGCATCTTGAGCTTGGTATAAATTTCCCTAAGTTAAAGGTTTTTATGGAAGCATCCACTAATTACACCATAAACCTTGGTTGTCCAGTTCATTAGGAAAAAATGATTTAATTAGAGTGAAGGCTAAATACAAAGTAAGATGTCTATGGGAAGATTATTGTGCTTGGAGCAATGTGACTAAACGTTATCAGTTGAAGGGTTATAATTTTGAACACACTTGTAGTAAACAATTTAAAAACCAACTAAGTACAAAAAATTGAGTAGCAAAGAAGTTGTTACCTAGGATTAAGTCTTAGCGAAATCTTAATGGCCTTGAAGCATATGAATACATGCTGCAGGAGTTTACTATACAGTTAGGGGATACTTTAGTATACAGGTTTATAAAGGTTACAAGACAAGTAGTTGAGGATTAAAGAAGGAGCAATATTCTAGGTTATGAGATTACTATACAGAATTACTAAGTAGCAACTCAAACTTCGTAGTGGACGTAGGAGTTCAAAAAATTGCACCTAGATTGCCTTATCTATTTGACAAACTCTATGTTTGCTTAAATGCATGGAAGACAAGCTTTCTGCAAGGTTGTAGACCATTAATAGGTTTGGATGGTTGTCACCTAAATGGTTATTATGGAGGCCAATTGCTTTCAGTAGTGAATTAGGATGGAGATAATGGTTTCTATATGCTTGCTTATGCAATAGTAGATCTAGAGAGCAAAGATACTTGGTCTTGGTTCTTGGCAAATTTGTTTAATGACATTAGTGATCCAAGGATCAATTGGTGGACCTTCATTTTTGATCAACAAAAGGTGAGCAACTTGATACTTTGATTATATTATATAGTATTACTACATAATCTAAATGGTTGTTTCTTTGGTGAAGGTCTAATGCAAGCTATTAAACAAATCTGCCCTAGAACACCACATAGATTTTGTGTAAGGCATTTATGTGTAAATTTAAGCAAACTTTGGAAAAGCAAAGAATTGAGGGATCATGTGTGGAAATATGCAAAGTCCACTACTATTGAGGAATTTAACAACAACATGGAGAAGATAAAGGAAATGGATGACCCAGCATGGAAATGGTTGATAAAGCTTACCCACAATGCTGGACCAAGGTTGAACCAAAGTATCACAAGTAACATTTGTGAATAGTTCAATGTCAAAATAGTCAAACTCAAAAGCTAACCTATCATAACAATAGCCAAGGAAATAAAGGGGTATATCATAAAGAAGAGGATTGGTGACTTGCATTACATAAATAGGTATAAGGGCCCAATAACTCCATGAGCTCAAGAAATATTAGAAGAAGCAAAACTTGGAAGCAAATATTGGACATTACAGTAGGTAGGTTATTTATGTAATTTGCTATTTGGAAGTTATTTAGGCACTTTAAATTTTGGGGAATTAATTTCCAATGCCATGAAGATAATGATTTAGGCTTTGAAGTTATTTGGTATTTTGATGTCTTGCAACTTGTATTTAATACATACTTTGTTATAGAATTCAATTTAATGAAAGTAAGCTTTATAGAGGAATTTTGCTTCAATTTAATACATTCCATTTGTTGAAGGCAAAATCTGGTCAATAGGAAAAGTTCAATGTAAACGCCAAACTGCTATAAGAAGTATGAAAGTGCAAGAAAGCAGCAAGAGTAGGAAGAAAGAAGAACAGTAGATGCCAGAAGCTTTTTAACGTGATTTGGCTAAAGTCAATCGGCCCCTACGTCCATGATGATTTATATTTGCTTTTGTGTCGTTATTTCACTATTCAAGCTACCTGATCATTAATACAATTATTCTCTCTCTATTTTGGCAAAGTTTCTGCATGTATTTTTCACTCTCTCTTACAATGATCCTTCCCTTCTTATATATAAGAGCAAGGAGGGTTACAAGTGTAATTTAACAAGTTGTAAAACTATCGTTTCAGTCACTAAAGGCAATAAATGCATGACAATTCATTGTCAGCTTTCAAAGGTTGACTTGTCAGTTAGGAGAATATGCCTCTAATTGCTGATTAGACTTAGGCATTCCGAACCCATGCCTGGGGTGGCTAGCTTGGTGGTTTGGGCTTGCATAATGTGACCTGCTTGTCATACGAGTTGGGTCTTGCTCTTGCATTTAGTTAATGTACTTTCAAAGATGGTTGCCTGCTTCGTCTAGCACGTCGGAGCTCGTCTCTAGCGAGCTAAGGGTTATTGCTCTGACCTTACTCTGTGTCTTAGGCTTGTGGTCAGTTATTTGATTCCTTTGCTGAGCGACTTTGGTGTTGGGTCACGAACGGGTTAGGCCTTTTCCTCTTGAACTTGTCTGCTAAACTTTTACCAGCCCATTTCTTATAGTACCAGAAAATACACATAACATTAACCCCTAGCTCTCAGTTCATTTTATGGACTAGGAGTTGAGCTCACTGGCAAAAATTGGAGACTGCAATGAGCCACGTTGTCATTCAGACTTCCATTTCATCATTTATCTACCTATATCATAACTATCATATTAAAAGTGTGCACTTTGGCATGACTGCCAGTTCAGTGGTGATTGAGCCCGATCATTTTCTAGACCATTAGATTATAGGCCATTGATTTATCTTTAAATTGAACGGTCAAGGCTCTAAGGGCATATTAGACGAGAAACCCTTCTTTTCCCCCTTACTTTTGAAAACTGATATTCTACTTCATGAGTTCTTAAGCAGTTGTCTTTAGTCCCGTTCTCCTGCTTCATTGATTTTGCCATCGGTGTTGCTATAAATCGATCACTTTATTCAGGATCAATTTCACCCTAGGCCATTCTAGAACTTGACTCATCCTTTTAACACGGTAAGCCTCCTCAAGACCTTCTGCCTTTATAATGCTTTGTTTTATGGGTTTTTGATATTGCGCTGTTTGGTCCAATAGTGAGTGCCTATTTGTTGTTAGAAATTTTTGCCTGCTTGTTTTCGGGCTGTAGATTGTTAGATTTAGGTTTCTATTTCCTAAGGTCTACTAGTTTAATAGGCTTTGTTGGTTAAGCCCCCCAAGTTTTTGATAGTCTGGGTTTCTTATATGGTGGCTTGAGGCATGTATGATCTACTGTATAGGGAATTCTTTAGTCTAGCAAAGAAAAGCTTTAATTTTTTTGATATGGTCTACTTGAAGCGATCTGACTGCTTGAAGCAACCTGACTGCTTGTCCTTCCATATAGATGGTTGTAGTTCATAAATGCTGAAGTCACCAAGTAGGGAGTGATGATAGGCCTAACTCCCTAACTCAAAGCGAAGAGCTGACGTTCACCACGGTTGAAGTGGCCTTAAGGAATGGTGAGGTTGCTAAGCAATCTATTTCTTGACTTGACCCCAGGGAGGGGGCACAGGTTGCCGAAGGCTTTTCTAATCACTTGTTCTTTAATCATTACCCTCCAACCATCGAAATGGATGAAATTCAAAGCATAGTTGAGTATTATCATTTCCCCAAAGGTTGCTATCTCATGGCACCTTTCCTTGGTGACCACATAGCCTATAATCCTCGAGGATTTGTTATTGTTAGTACCCAGCATCTCGCTGTTGAGCTCAAGTTTCCAGTTCACCCATACATCATTAATTTGTTAAATAGATTGAAGCTTTGCCCATTCTAATTCACCCCAAACTCCTACTCTCAGCTCACTTCTCTTGCATTTATGTAATTAAGAAATAACCTTCCTCTACCATCTATAAGAGTTTTGTGCCACCTTTATAGTATTAGGAGTATGGGCTTTCTGGATAGGATTTATTACCTCTCGACTAGGCATTCTAATTTCAAGAGGGTTCTGTTGTAGGGGGATGCTAAGGGAAAATCAAATGTAGGGAATTACTTGGTTTTACATTTCATGCCTGTCTTTGCGACTTCTTTGTAACTTTGGTTTTGTTCTAATGCCTGGTAAGCGGGCTGAGGTCATGCGAGCTATCATGAATTTATGTTATCGTCTCTAATGTTTTTATCCTATTTTTACAGACAGGGCTAGTAAGGAGAAGCCAACACTCGAGGTTGACAAGGCCAAGGTGCTAGGCTAGTTTGTGGCTATAATTGATCTGAAAAATGATCTCAGATTTGATGATGATCTTCTTTGTTCTTATCAGCTCGTTCCAGCTTTGAACATCGAGCTCATTAGAGAAATCAGAGCTCGCTAAATTAAGGAGATCAACCTAGCATATTTCAAAGATTATGAGAATATGGTGAAGCTCATCCTTGTAAAGCCACCTTCTAATGAGTTCGAAGACCTTGAAGTCACTGTGACCTCATTGGGCCTTGACACTGTTGTAGCCTTTGCTGTAATAAATCAGTCTTTTCCTGCCTTGACTATTATACCTTCATAGGAGTTAGCTCCCACCTCGTACCCTGAGGTAATCAAGGCAATCGAGGTCATGACCCCATCTAAGCCCCTTGCCAAATGCCAAAAAATAAGCAAGGGGAAGAAAGTCACCGCTTCTTTAACATGGGTGGCTTGCAAAGTTGTAGTTGAGGAGCATTGCCAAAGCCTCGGTCTAAACATGTAGGAATATTTTGACTTTCTCCAAAGAAATGTAAAGATGATCTTGGGACTCCGCACTAGTCCCTAAGTGCTGGAGGCAGAGGAAGTCTCAAGTGGAGGGCTAATGCATTACATCACCTATCATGATTTATTGGTAAGTAATTCCCTTTTACTTTGATTCCTTTGCCCCTTCATAATTTGACTTGTCCCATTTAATCTTCTAGGGTATGCTAGTAATAATAAAGATGGGGGACATGCTCTAGGCATGGGAGGAAAAGAATACCAAACTTGAGGGCGACCTTATCACTGTGACTACTAAGGCACTAGAGCTGGAAAATAGAACAATGAATGCCGAGGTCACTTAATGGGAGGTAGAGGAAGCTCATTCTTGTGAGGTAGCAAGTTATGAGGCCGTCACAGCTAATCTTGACAAGGTGGTTGACAAGCTATCAAGAGTAAAACATGACTTGGATATGACATTTTGGGGTGTTGATGCAGCGATGCGACGAGCTGAAGCTACAACGCGGTAGGCTAGAGCTACTGAGAAGGAACTTAAAGCGGCCAGGAAGGAAGTCATTCTGAAATAGGAGGAGGTCGTTCAAGTTAAGACAGAGATCGATGAGCTGGTTACAAAGGCAACAGAGAAAGCAAAATTTGAAACCTCCTCCTCTTTCTTATACATATTGTGGAGGTGACATTTGAATATGGACTTTTCCTTTTTCGGGGAGGATGCTCTTAAGGAAATAAAGGGCTTCAAGAGGAGAGCTACGAAAGTGGTGAAGGCTACTTCTTCCAACAAGGGTGTGAAGTTCGCAAGTGGACCCCTTCCTACCGAAGGTGCAATTCAAAAAGGAAACAACCCATAGGCTGTGGATCCCCCCAATAATCAAAAGAAGGATGACCTGCTCATCCCACGTGTCGATGTTTCCTCCCACCAGAACTCAACTTCCAAAGATTAGATTTCCTAGGATACGATCTTGCAACTTTGAATTTCATTTTTGAACTTCACATTTAATCTTGGACTTTGTTTGAATTTGCCCCCTTTGAAGGGGGTGTTAAATGAACCTTTTCATTTTTCCTTGCCTTTTCAAGTGCATCATGCTAGATGTTTTATAGAAAATAACATGTAGGCTGTTATGGGTAGATTCTTGCAAATCATAACTTAATAATTGTCAAGTGAAAAGAATGCATGATAACTCAATCGACTTTGGTGAGCAAAATATGATTAATAATGAAATAAAATACCGAGTAGATTATATGAATTTGAATTTATATAAGTAGGCTGCAACTAATAAATTATGACTACAAACAATAGGTGTCATGTTGAATGGCTAGTAGATCACATGAAAGTGTAGTAAGTCATATGAGAACTGCACCTTGATTAGAACAAGTTGAATGCTCAGATTGTGCTTTGGCCAGCACAAGTTCGAGTGCTCAGCGGGTGATTAGGCATGCCTCAGATGGCACATTGAGTATCTCGCATGAAGGCTGTGCCCTTAAGCAAGAGATCGCATAAGAGCTGTGAGCAATAGGTCGTATAAGAGCTATGCCTCAGCTACTGATCTGGCGATGAATTTAGCATATGAAATGCCTTAACTGGAAAGTTGGTAACGTGTTTGACTACTAGAATGAGCTCCAGGGGGCCTCAGCTTAAATGGCTGGCAATAAATTTATTGTTTAGGTAGGTTGCATGTGAGCTATGCCTCAGCTAGCACGAGTTTGTCATGTCATAGCAATCTTGTTACTTAGTGGGTACATGATTGTACCTTAATAGGTTGAGTTTATTTTAACGCTTCCATGTCTCTGCGGGCTTAGAGCCTTTGTTAGCAATAAGCTAAGAGGTCGCATAGGAGTTGCGCCTCGACAATCTTCATTGCTTGATGGGTGGCCGATCTCATAGCCTGATAGTTGGTGATCTAATGTCAGGTAAGGGGGGATCTTGTGCCAGAAAGGGGGTGATCTTGTGCCTGAATTATGGCAATCTTGTACTAGAAAGGGGTGATCTTGTACCCAGATAGCCAGCAATCTTATGCTAGAAAAGGGTGATCTTGTGCCCAGATAGTCAGCGATCTTGTGCCAAAAAGAGAGGCGATCTTATGCCCATATAGTTAGTGATCTTATGCTAGTACCCAGGATAGCTTACCTCTTGCATAGTACTTCACTAAAAAATTCATTCAAAGATTAGTATAGAAATTCAAGATGCTTTTATTAATTTCTAAATTACATTACAGAGTTTAGAAAATAATTCTCGCTGTGGGACCCTGCTCTTACTTCTGATCCCATCGGGATCGCCTAGGCTGCTATCCTGAAGGCTGCACCATGTAGTCTCACAAGTGACCTCTCTTGATGAGGTCTTCAATAGCATCCTTGAGTGCCCAGCATTTCAAAGTATTATGCTCGACCTCATTATGGTAGGCACAAAACCTGTTTTTGTTGCTCTTAGACTTGTTGGGAGTCTTTAAGGGTCGAGACTTCCTGAACTCCTCTCTGTCTCTTTTCATCGTGAAAATCCTATCCTGGGTTTTCGATAAGACATTGTAACTTTTATTGTGACCTAGATGTTGAAGTTGCTCGACCTTAGCATTTTTTGTAGGCTATTATAAGGTCTATTATTACTCTTTTTCTCACTCCGACTAGAGCTATTCACCTTGTTTCTGTGATCAAGACTCTTTGGATCAAAAGTCTCCTCCCACATGATCTGTTTGGCAGCCCACTTGTAAAACTCGACAAGGTCTTTTGCTGGAGACTTGTATATGCTTTTATACATCTTACCATCTTTATGAAGTCCTATTAAGATTACTGTCAAGATGTTCTCATCTGAGGGACTCTCCATATTATTAACCTCATTCCTGAATCGGGCAATATAATCTTTCAGAGATTTATCTCTTCATTGAAAAATCGTGGCAAGGTGACAAGTCAGTGCGAGCTACCTTTTCAATGCTCAATATTGGTTGGTGAACTTCCTCTGACATTCTTCCCAACTATCAATGTTACGAGCTGGGAGACTTTTGAACCATGCTTGAGGTATGCCTCCTAGTGTAGCTGGGAAGACATGGCACTTAATCAAAGGATTAGTTGTCTGAAGATCCATCTAGACATTGAACACTTCTAGGTGGTTAAGAGGATCGCTATCCCCATTATACTGCAAGATTGAGGGGACTTTAAACTTGCGAGGAAGAGGCTACTTCTCTATCCCCTTTGTGAATGGAGTCTTCTCTTCATAGTGATCTTGGTGGTCTTGGCTTCGAGGGTGTTCCTCTAGTTGTTTTACCCTTTGGAGCAATTCGTGTACCACCGGGTCTTGCATTGTAGATCACCAGGATCACTGGCTCCTTTTGCTCCTTTAGTTGCGGGAGCAGCGACCAGAGGGATATCCTTGGCTGGACTTGTTTAAGCTTTTAGCTCGATACGAGCTCTCACCTTATTGATCATCATGATCTCCACAAGCTCAGTGGACTTTTGATCTTGTCTGTGAGCTGGAGGAGTTAGCTGAGCTGGCTCACTGAGGTGTTGGCCTAGCTAACCTTTCCTTCTGGCCTCCTTCACGTAGTTGCTAAAGTTACATAGCAATTTCAACTTGCTTTTGTGCACCCAAGGTTAATGCTTGCACCAGCAGTTTAAACACCTTGGCTAACTCTCTTATCGTGCTTTCGAATGCTTTTGAGGTTGGTGGCATATTTGCACTTCATTAGTCCCGGGGCTAACAATGAGCTGATAGTGGTCTACAGGGGCCAAGCTGGTGGTGTCTCCTATGGTGGACGTGTTTGTCTGTTGGATGACTGGAGCGTTCAAACTTTTAATGGTTCTTCCTCTAGCCATTATAATTAGGCAGAATAACAATCAGAAAGCAGATGGGGCCCTCCTTCTAGCATCAAAATGTTGACAGCAAAATCCAGTCAATAGGAAAAGTTCAGTGTAGATCCCAAACTACTGTAAGAAGTATGAAAATGCAAGAAAGTAGTAAGAGCAGGAAAAAGGAAGAATAGTAGACACCAGAAGCTTTTTAACATGGTTCGCTAAAGCCAATCGGTCGCTACATCTACGGTGATTTATATTTGCTTTTATGTGGTTATTTTACTGTTTAGGCTAGCTGATCATCAATACAAATATTCTCTCTCCATTTTGGTGGAGTTTTTACATGTATTTTTCACTCTATTTTACAATGATCCTTTTCTTCTTATTTATAAAAGTAGGGAGGGTTACAAGTGTAATTTAACAAGTTGTAAAGCTATCAGTTTAGTTGCTGGAGTCAATAAGTGCATGACAATTCATTGTCGACTTCTAGAGGCTGACTTGTCAATTGGGAGAATGTGCCTCTGATTGCTGGTTAGAATTAGGCATTCCAAACCTATGCCTGGGTGGCCAACTTAGTGGTTTAGGCTCACACAGTGCGACCTACTTGTCATGCAAGTTAGGTCTCGCTCTTGCATTTAGTTAGTGCACTTTCTTGAAAATGATTGCTTGCTTCGTCTAGCAAGTTGGAGCTCATCTCTAACGAGCTGGAGGTCATTGCTCTGACCTCGCTCCATGTCTTAGGCTCATGGCCGGCTGTCTAATTCCTTTACTAAGCGACCCCGATGCTGGGTCACGGATGAGTTGGGCCTTTTCCTCTTGAACTTATGTGCCGGACTTTTGCCAGCCCGTTTCTCATAGTACCAGAAAATATACATAACACTACTTATTTTAGAAGAATTTTGCTTATTCAATTTGCTAAGTGTTTATGCCAAATAATTTAAATTCATTATGGAGCAGAATAGATATGGAATAAAAGAAAACATCTACAATTTTTTCCAAAATGAGGGCTCAAATTTCATTGCAAATTATAGTGTAACATTACATATCAACCTTAAGATATTGTATTTGAAAACAATTCCAACCCCTTACTTAGCAACCTTAATGAGGCTTTTCACACTACCTTCATTGCAATCCTAAATCCGTTAGCCTATTAGCACACTACACACCAGTAACACAATAAGCAAAACTGACAAATCACATTGACACAACAAACAAATTTTAACATTTTCACTTGATCTTCAAGGGTTTTAATCTTCCTCCTCCTTGTCCAATAAGTTTTCCATTCCCTTCCTCTTCTTTATTCATATTTTTGCTTTCATTGTCCACCATTTTCACTTCATCTTTACTATCATCATTATCCTCCCATTAAAAAGAAAACCATAACTTATATCCTCATTCTTTCCATATGGACACTTATAGAACATTCCTTCATAATTCTTGGGGAATTTGGATTTCAAAAATAGAGCTTTACAACCACATTTACATACCATCTTATGACTTTGCATCTTTCCATTTCCACTTGACATTGTTGAGCTAATATAAGCAGATCTTTGTGTCAATGGTGGTGCACCTATAGAACATCCCTTCGTAATTCTTGGAGATTTTGGATTTCAAAAATAAAGCTTTACGGCCACATCTACATACGCTCTTACGACTTTGCATCTTACCATTTCCATTTGATGTTGTTGAGCTAATATGAGCATATCTTTGTGTCAATGATAGTGCATAAACATTTTGATTGTTTTTGTTGCAACAACCATCATAATGGGTTGTCATTCTCTTTTAGTTATGTTGTGGTAAAAATAAGGAAGAGGTGAAAGCAGAGTCCCACATCGATGAAAAGTTGAGTGAGCTTGTGCCTTATAAAACTGGAGGCTCATCCCCTCCCATGTGAGGGCCCTTTTAAGAAAGGACAAAGTCATGAGACCTCTAGGTCAAAGCAATAATACTTCACGTGGGACAAGTTCACCTCGATCATCATCATTGGCACTGTCTGTGGGAACCCTTGGCTGTACTCAACGCACAAGCCCACTCGACTGGGGGCTTATGTTGTGGTAAAAATAAAGAAGAGGCAAAAGCAGAGTCCCACATCGATGAGAAGTCGAGTGAGTTGTGCCTTATATGGTTGAGGGCTCACCCCTTCCCATGTGAGGGCCCTTTTAAGAAAGGATAAAGTCATGAGACCTCTAGGTCAAAGTGAACAATAGCTCACATAGGGCAAGTTCACCTCGATCATCATCATTAGCCCAGCTCTCAATACGATCTGTGGATTGGGAGCTATAATTTGCTGGTAAAGCTCGACCTACCATATCATCATTTAGACTTTTGTAATTCTGAGTTTCATCTCTTGAATGTTCATATGTATATTTACCTCAGCAAATAAGGTTTTTGATGAGTTGAATGCTTAATAGGTTGTAGATGATAATTCAAAATATTGACGTGAATGCACTTCCAAATAGGTCGCATGAATGTGTCTTAGTTAGCACGAGTTGAGTGCCCAGTAGGTCACATGAATGCACCTCGGTTAACACAAGTTGTGTGTCCAATAGGTCATATGAATGCGCCTTAACTAGCATGAGTTGAGTGCCCAATAGGTCACATGAATATGCCTCAGTTAGCAGAAGTCTAGTGCCCAATAAGTCACATAAATGTGCCTCAGCTAATATGAGTCGAGTGCCCAATAGGTCATATGAATGCTCCTCAGCTAGTAAATTATGACTTTGTCAAGCTGAATGCCCCTTCCAAATTAGAAGGGCGAGTGCTTGCTTCCGAATTAGAAGGGTGAGTGCTCACTTCCAGATTAGAAGGGCGATTGCTTGCTTCCAGATTAGAAGGGCAAGTGCTCATTTTCAGATTAGAAAGGTAAGCTAAAATTTATTGAAACTATGGGTGTAGATGTCCAGCATTCTAAGCTCATGGAACTTCAGCTCCATTCATATTTGTTAAATGATAAGTTTTTTTTCCCAAGCCTTTTTTGATGATGTATAGGCCCTCCCAGTTTGGACCTAGTGTCCCGTCACTGGCTTTGTGAGCTCTAGGAAGAGTAAGGCGTGATGCGAGATCACCAATTTTGTAGTCTCGAACTCGGACCTTCTTGTATAATACTTTGTTAAAAATTTATCCAAAAATTAGTAAACACAGATATAAGAATTTAAGGAAAAACTTGGGTGCTTTTATTAATTTCTAGATAATATTATAGGATTAGAAGTTCTTCCTTGATTAGAAACTTGGTTGTAGGTTGGAAGAGTGAACTAAGCCAGCGCACTGAAATACTTTGATTAGCCTATCCTCTTGAGCCCTTTCTTGTGGCTACTAGAGTCCTTCTCCGAGTGCAACGACTTTAACCTGATTTTACGTATCCTGGACTTGTGCTTGAGTCAGTGCCCTAACTGCCTCAGCCAACTCTCTCACTATGTTCTCAAGCGCTTCCTGATGCTAGTGCCATGCTTGCACTCTATCTGTCCTAGGGACAATAACAACAGGTTGGTGAGGGGCTGTTGGGGGCATGCCAGCAGTAACACCAGTGGTGGGGACAGCTAAAGTGCCTGCTGCAAGAAGAATTAGATCCCTTTGTTGTTCTATGCGATGGTCAGGTTGGTCAACTATAGCATTTGAACTCCTGGTGGTGCTCCCTCTCACCATCATAATTGGACAAAAAATCAAGGAGAATACAGTTTAGGGCCCTCCTTCTAGCGCCAAAATGTTGACGTGTGAATTTGGTTAATCCAAAAAGTCCAAAAATCTCAAACTACAGATTAAATGTAAAAAGAGAGAGAGAGAAAGAAAGGGAGAACAGAGAGACACCAGAAGTTTTTAACGTAGTTCAATGGAGTACAATGCTTTACGTCCATAGTTATTTTATTTCTCAATTTTTTGCTGAGTATTTGTATCCATTGATTAATTCTCTGTACAATGGTTTCATCCCCTTTTATAATAGTTTCATTCCCTTTTGTAATAGTTGGAGTATTACAGTTTAAATATAAATCAATTACAGATAAGGATCATAAATTGATTAGAATCATATAACAGATAAAAATGGATTCTCATTAAAATAGGAAATTGAATGGATCTCTCTAGATTGATTGTTGAGAAAGCATGCTTCAAGCTACGGGTTAGGCCTTGTTTCCAATAACCTAAGGTTACTGCTTTGACTCACATTGACCAGCGACCTGAGTTCGTGTCTGGCGACCTGATGCCTTAGTCCAATGATCTCAATTCTGGATGAGCTAGGTCCTTATCAACTAGACTTGTCCACTGGACTTTTACTATCCCATTTGTATGGTTCCAAAAAAACCCTCAACAAGTTCAACTCTCAACCTCTGCAACACTGGTGGTAAGAAGAAATTTTAGGGCTCAAATCATTCTTGTTTGTTATTAAAGTGTGGGGTCATGCCACTATGTCATTTTCACTGCCATGCTAGGAAAAAAAAATAGTGTCACATAGGCAATTTAATTAATGTTCTTGTAACCAGTTTCAATTATAACTCAATTGAGTTAAAATTGAATATATTTACAGTTAATTGAGTAAAAAAAAATCTTTAAAGAACTAAATTGAGATAGCAATATCTTTAAAGAACCAAATGATTAATTTACTCAAAGTTTAATTACTCATCAAAGTGGTGATTATTTATGCACTAAGTGATCAATAATTATTTTACATTTTGTTGATAAAAGAAAGTAATTTTTAATACAGTTAAATAAATCAGGATTTTTAACTTCAAAAGTCAAATATTAAAATTTTGTAAAATATATGCAATGATTAAATTTTTGAGAGAATTGATATAAAATTGCCATAAATAAGAAAAAAAAAATAAGATTTTTCTTTATCTATCTCATAATATAGTATAATACACAAAATGATTGAAGTGCTCTTGATAAAGAAAATACATTATTTATATTATATATGTATGGCGCTCATTTATTAACATATCAATCTCCCACCTCCAAACTTATTAGATAAGCTCATTCTTATGATATTGAGTACTTCATAAAAACATTTAAACAAATGCAATTTAATTTAAGTGTTTGAGTTGCCATAGTGATAACCACCATTGTGATTACCTACTTTATTTTGTAAAATTGTTACACTCTATCATTTGTCACTTACCTCAAAAAAAAGACGTATGCTACCTTGAATCATATACAACATCATACTAAAATGCACTTATAAACCTCCATAAAAAGTAATATAAAATTGCATATTTTACATAAATATTACTTTCACCTAATTCACAAAAAAATATTATCTACTTAGGTTGCAAAAATTGGTACTCAATCTAGCCGCTGCCACTAAATCCGCTTTTAACTTAAAATCAGAAATGCGAGGATGCTCAGCGCTATATAACCCACCAAACTCTTTAGCACTGTGGGCAATTTCCGCTTCCCTCCTCAAGGAGAACCTTCCGGGTAAAATGTCGAAACTATCCTCATCGCTGACCTGTCACTAATCCAGTGGCTCTTCTCGTCTTAGCTTTTGATTCTGCGGCTTCTCTTCTCTTTCTGGTGGGTACCTTGCGTTGCCTCGCCACAATCACGAAGACCAAGACTTTCTTCACCTTGCTCCTCCACTCTCAGCTTACTTCGCTCAACTGCTTCTAACATGGTAATATCCTCATCACCCTCTGCTTTGCCATTATAATCTGATTTTGCCTCGAAGCTTTTCAATTTTATTTTCCCTGATAGGAATAAATTAGGGCTGCGATTCTTATACTACCTTTTTTGTTTTCTTTTTTTATGATAAACCCTACCCTAGTTTGGTTGCCCGGAAAATATTGAAAAAGTTAGGTTTTTATTTGCTTGAAGTATTTGGTTTTGAGAATCTGGAGTAGTTCAGTTTAGTTTTAATTAGGTTTTCCATAAAAAAAAAAAAATTGAGTTCTAAAATACATTTGAAGTTGTTCCTAATCGTTTCCGTGGCCCTTTCCTCCTTTCTACCCTTTCTTTTTTCTTTAACTTCATGTTGTAAGTGCTATATTTTTTGTGGACTTGGGAAAGGATTGTTTGAGGGCTGTGATACTGTCTTTACGTTTAGTTTAGCGTTATCTTTCTTTTTAAAGTTATCTTCATCATCATGTTGTTAGTATTACAACTTCTGACTGACATGGTATAATCTAAATCTACTGGTACCTTAAAACATATTATTAAGTAATTTGGTGATTTTGAGTGAACAGTTTTTGTTTATTTCTTTTACTAAAACATTTCTTACAAGTTTGCATATTCATGTAGCTGACCCTATCAAATGAGATCACAGCTTAGTTTGTTGTTGTTGTCGTATGCCTGATTCACTGACTAATTTTTTTGTCCAAATTTGTAGGCTAATCGCCACACAATTATTCTAATGCAGACTTCTCAAAACAGATCGACTAGAACGTTTATGGATTATGAATCAATAAGTCAGGCTATGGATGGTATGTCTTACATGTGGATATAGCTTGGCTGTTTGCTATTGAGGTTTTATCATTCTCAAAACCATAAATACTCAACTGTATTTCTGATATTTGCTTGTGTAATGTTCCTGCTATTTAATAGCCTTAAAATCAGTGTGTACATAAACTTGTGATTTTGCTTCTCAGACTTGGAATAGATGTCTTTCAGATTTAATTTTTTGAGTTGCAAGGAAGAGAGGTTTAGGCAGTACTGTCATGAGACTTTTCAATCAGTTTCATTTATAGATGTTTTCATATTATTTTCGTTGTATTGTTTAATTGATTGTTCCAACTGTTTGATAGAGGTTGTAAATTTATAATGTTGTGCTTATACAGGTATATGTGCCTTATATGAAAGGAAGCTTAAGGAGTTGAATCCAGCCATCAGAAATCTCTCTTATGATATTGCTGATCTTTACAACTTCATAGATGGTCTTGCAGACATGAGTGCACTAGTGTATGTCTCATTCTCTCCCTCTGTCTCTC
>JANHAO010008115.1:0-19591 GCA_026873985.1 Saraca asoca | reverse complement strand
AAGAAATAATACTTGATGAAACTTGAAACTTCTTCAAAGAATAATAAAGAAAAGCTATAAAACCCTAATTAGAATGAGAAAAAATCCTAAAAGAACAAGAAAACTCAAATCCTAAAAGACCTAAACAAAAGTAATTGATGGGATCCCCCTTTTGGCTTCTTGAAACGACTATTTATAGACTTTTCCATGCCTGGAACATGGCTGTGTTCCAGGACACGGCTAGGCCGTGTTTCGGGTTACTTTTGGTTCTAGAAGGCCACATTGTCTTGCATGGAACACGGCCATGTTTGGGGACACGGCCAGGCCGTGTTCCATGCTAGATTTTGGCTTCTCATTTGCTTTCTTCTGCACTTTCAACTTGGTCTTTTCATATCTTCTTCCTTAATTCCTCTTGACTCAAGTGTGCTTCATTCTTCATCTTTTTATTCTCTTCTTGGAGCTCCTTTTCACCATCCTGAAATACAAAAACAAACTAAAGCAATACCAAGAACAAAACTAACAAAAATAAGGAAAAAGTTAAACAAAAACCACAAATTAACAACTAATTAAAAGGTGATGTTCTTCATTTTTATAGGTACATTTTTCACTTATCAGTTAAGATTCATCCAACCTTTCCTAACTGGTGTAATGCTTGGGAATTTATCCTAAGCTTATATCTAGACTAATAACATGCATCTAGAAATATCACTCCACTATACTTTAGAGGCCTTTCGCAACTCTCTATAAGTCCATGATATGGCCATAGACCCCCAATTATATCTTCTTGCATCTTGTAAATTGGCTAACAGGGGCAAAAATATCATATGCACATAATGAGTTGACTTGTCATTATATAATATTGCATCTAACAATCTTAATATGTAGGTTCGCATATATTGTTGCACAGTTTTCTCATTGACGTTATCTAAGAGGGCTTCAAAGCATTCTTGTAACCATGTTAAACTAATCTTTTAACCATAGATGAAACAATGTTCATTTAGTGGAACATCGCCCAATAATATCTCATACATTCCATACCATGGCAATTGAGTCGCACCAATCACCTTTTTCACCATCCATAAGGAGTCTTAATTGGATCTCTACATCTTGCAATATGATTGTCATTTCTCCCTATGATGTAGGGAATGTATGTGTCTCTAGTCATCATCTATCAGCAAGTGCCTGATGAAGGGCTAATCAACATTTATGTGTTTGATTTTTTAAACATCATAAAATCCTGATGACCAAAGATATGGATCCATTTGTGGGTGAGAGGGTAGAATGTGACCTAAGCCTCTGATATGGAGCACATGATCAACCTACATGTAAAAAAAATTGAAGTAAATTGTTTAACATGACAGACAAATTAAACAATATCTTGAAAAGATGAACTTTCATTAGTACTATTAACCTTGTCCTTATCATACTGCTTCTGAAATATGTTAGTGTTGTAATTGAAGTAATGAGCCGTCTCTCAAACCAGGATTTAGGAGATGATTGTGTCCATCCGACATTCTGAGAAATAACAATCCTCCTACAATTATCATAATAAATAATATCAAACATATGTATTACTGATTATTTTATTAAATCAAATAAAAATTGAAAATAACTAATTAATTACAATTACAAATTAACATAACAAATTTTAATATGATAATAAATTTTAAGAACCAAAACAACAACTTTAAATGTATCAAATATTAAAAAATCAGTTAAGTAATCCATTTAATTTTTTATATTATCTACAATTAAATTTTCTATTTTTAACTTGATAAAAAAATTTAAAATTAATGCAACAAATATTAGTATATGAATTACTAAAAATTTATTGTATGAAATACTAAAAATTATAAAAACAAATTGAAAGTATTGTATATTACCTGTGTTAAAATTTTTTATTTCAACTTTAAGTAGTAAGGCTTAAAATATATAATCAAAAAGGAGAAAAAAAATTCCTACAAAATTGTACTACAATTCATCATACATACAACATGAATAAAATTCTATCATGAATAAAAACTTTAAATTCTACAATTCTAATTAAATAAATAAGATAGACTTTACTAACTATTTAAACTTAAATAAATAAAATTCTCATATGAATAAAAAAATCCATGATACATACTATATATAATAAAATTCATCCATAAATAAATAGTTTAAAATTTTCAATTCTAATAAAATAAATAAAACAAAGTTATAGACTAATTACTTACTATACCTACAAAAATTAATTTTCTCATAAATTTTAATTACATGATATTTCTTTCAAATGCTTATTTTATTATCCTAATACAATAATTTCAAAAAGTATAATCACTAAGATTTCAAATCTTCCATGACGACTAATAAGAGAAAAATTAAATAATACCATTACCATTACATCCAAGATAAATAATTAATTTCTCATATAAAAAAATATTTATACAGACTAATGCATAATAATTATTCAAATTAATATCTCATTAATTATGCAAAATAAAACTTAACTACAAAAAAAATATATTCACATAATTGTTAAACAAAAGTAATAGAGAATAAGAATACAGAAACTTATCTCAAAGGTTTGTCGAAGAAGAAAATGGATGTTGATTGAAGAAAAGTTCAGAAGAGTTTCAAGAGGAGAGATTGAAGAAGAAAAGATGAAGAAGAAGAAGAAAAGATAAAGAGTATGAAGAACAAAAGTTGAAGAGTGATGAGTAAGACAAAGAAGAAGAAGAAGAAGAAGAAGAAGAAGAAGAAGAAGAAGAAAGAGTAAAGAATTTATAAAGAATTGATAAGTAATAAAGTTAAAAATATTGAAAAAAATTTGAATGTGTATGGGGAAGGAGCACTACATGCACAGTACTCCTTTAGCATACAAGATTAGCATGCAAGAGTAGCATGTAGGAGCGACATTGAATGCAGGGGACTATGGGTGAAATATCAAAGTGTCAGTACTAGCAACGCTTTCCGTGAGGGTGATGTTGCCACCAATGTTGGTGCTAGCAACATCGCCCTCGAGGACCACCAACGTTTAGCCTTATTTTGATAAATAGTTTTCACGCTATATTATGTAGGAAATTCTTTACCAAATTACATTATGTATAGCAAAAAGCCACCCCATGAAGCAAAGATGGACAACTTAGTAGAAAATAATTAAATAAGTGGAAATAAAAAGGATAGGAAAAAGAAGTGCAAACACAGTTTTATAATAGTTCTCCCAAGAAGATTCGCTTCAAAGAGTATGTTTACTCTTTGTTACTCATAAATAATGCATTTTTAATTCACTATGCGTGAAAAGCCTTTACAAATCCTTCTGTTACAACACCGTTCCTTGAAATTCCTCACTTTAGCAACTCCCTATAAATATGCCCCACTCTAGAAACAACCTTAAGATATCTCACCTAAGAAAATGAATTAAAATATTACAATTTGAAAAACTATAAGTTGAGAGATTTCTTCCAAAACTATATTTAAGCTTTCTCTTAATTCACTATTTTGAAACTTTAAATTTTCCTCAATTTATATTAAGTTTTTACTTGGAGAAGAGGATAGAAACCATGCATCAATAGGAAATAAATGTCGGATTGAAAATTGACCAATATTTTCTATTTTGGGCTGCCTAATTGATTGGCTAATCAATTGGTTTCTATTTTCAAGGTTATGGTAAATAATTTTTGAAAAGAATATATTTAGAAAATATATATTTTTATCTTTGAAAAAGAGCCAATCAAATTTATTTCCTAACTAGTCATTTTCAAAGAAAGTCTCCAATAAAAACAATGATTTAAATAACCAATAGCTTGACATAATTAAAGAAAAAATACTACAGCTTTCACAAAAATTCCTAGATCTCTACTAGTAATCTTTAAAAGAACACCATGGAATCTTCAACATAAAATCCACCAACCTGCAGCAATAAAATACAAAGGACAATATGTTTGTTATCATCCAAATATTTTTCAATTTTTGAAATCATTTAACCAATTTCTTTGTAAAAAGATATGGTAAATAGCATAGTTGTATATATCGTGTTGCCTGAACTTTGAAGTAAAGATACTGTTATATGCGAAAATTGGCTAAGGCCAGGAGCACTCGTGAGAAGGTCGAGACCAGCGAGAGGATCAGCTCGAGTAGTGCCCAGGGTCGTTTCGTCGTGTCGCGAAGCAACTTCGTTGACCTCAACTCATGCTCAAAGGAGCGGGTTTAAACTCACCATTCCTAGGGTCGGGCAAGTGACCTAACGAAGTGTAGCCTACTGCCAAGGGCTCGCTAGACAGAAGGGTTAAATCATGTCTTGGCCTAATGGACAAATGAGATCCCACCTGCAAAAGACAGCCTGCAGCAGCCGAAAGCATAAATCTAGTCTACATCTTCTATCTTGTATAATAAATACTGATGTAATAGGTTTACTACATGTGTAATTACTATTGTAGGCTTATCTCCTCTATAAATATGTGGAAGGAGCCCCTCTGTAAGAGAGAGCTCATTCGACCATACCGAAACTCTGCCAAAATAGAGATCAAATATTGTAATACTATCTTGATAACACACTATGGTGGACGTAGGGTCCAGCATTGTCTGGATTTCACTGAACCACGTTAAATATTGTGTTTCCTTCTCTACGCTTCCCTCCTCCTCCTTTGATTATTTTCCAGTTTTACTGTACTTGAACCAGTTATAGGTCAAGGATCCTAAAGAATCCCCTGTTGGCCAGATTTTGGACCATTACTAAAATTTGACGTCAAGATTTTGGCACCGTCTATAGGGATCTCGCCTGTTCTAGTTCATTTCCACCGTAATGGCTAAGGGAAGAGTCACCAGAGCCTCAAATGCGTAACCCCATCCTTCGAATGGTCATGTTTCAATGACAGACTCGTCGACCACTCCTGTCATCAGAGCAGCTACTGGTGTCCCTGTGACCAATTCAGCACAATCGATTCTCACTGCTAACAGCATCAACGGACCACAAACCTAGCTCTAACGTCAGGAGAAAATTGAATGTATGATGGGAGAACTGAGTAAAGTGGTCACATTGTTGGCACAAGGTGTGCACAAACAAGCCAAAGTCTCGACACTTGAGAATGTTCTCGACCAATGACAGACTCAGCATCCGAATGAATCGAACTAAGGCAATACTCAAGCTCGTTGCTCACAAGAGCGGACCCCGAGTCATGACTCTCGAGACAGTGGAGACTAAAGCACCCAGCGATCACCTAGCTAGCACTTTGTGGTACAGGATCCGTTAGTTGGAGAGCTGTTTCAGAAGATGGCTCAGTTGGAGGAATGCCTCCAAACTCCGAGTAATCGAGCTCGCTATAAGGAATGGTCAACGCTCTCCAAGGAGATCAAAGCTCGAACTCTCCCTCTCAAGCTCAGGGTCCATGTGATCTCATTGTTTAATGGGGATTCTGACCCTTATGATCATCTGGATGCATTCAATGTTCAGATGGACTTGCAAACAGCTGACCCCTTGGTCAAGTATCGTGTGTTTCCGGCCATATTGGGAGGCATTCCTTGAGCTTGGTTTAGAAGCCTCCCCACTCGCTCAATTGATAGTTGGGAAGACTACCAACAGAAGTTCATCAACCAGTATCGAGCACTAAAGAGACAATTGGTGCCCCCTGCCACCTCTCTATGGTCTTTCAGCGTAAGCAGGAGTCACTAAAGGACTACATCGCTAGATTCAGATTCGAAGCTAATTCGGTAAAGAGTCCATCTGAAGAAACCATGTTGGCCACCATCTCTGTGGGACTCCGTAAAGATGAAAAATTGTACAAAAGCCTATATAAGTCCCTAGTCAAGGACCTCACTGAGTTTTATGAATGGGCTGCTAAGCAGATAAAATGGGATGAGACCTTCGGCTTAGAAAAGTCTGATAAGAAGGATGAAAAGGTCAACTCCTCTCATGATAAGAAGAGGAGCGATGCGAACCAAGGGGACCACCCCACTGAACGGGCAGCAAAGAAATCTAGAAAGTCCAAGGATGAGCGACCTTGGTGCTCGAGCCGTTTTGAGTAGTATAGCATGCTCTTAGATCCTCAAGATAGAATTTACTTGGCGGAAAGGGATAGGGAAAATTTTGAAAGGCCTAGACCCTTAAAGACTCCATTTAGGCAGAGGAACAGGCACGAGTTCTGTGCCTATCATAATGAGGCCGGGCATGAGACGTCAAATTGTCTGGCACTCAGAGATGTAATTGAAGATATAATTTGGAAAGGTCACTTAAGGGGATATGTAATGCAACCTACAGGATAGCCTCCCTAGCCTAGCACCGACCAGGAGCCGGGGGGCTCACTCCGAGTTATACATTGACATTGTATTCCAAGATTTCGGGGTGAATGTAAATATGATTATTTTGTTAAAAGCTGTTTACTAATTGGCGTGGTATCAGTTACTTTCTTCTCTCTTGCATTTAAGTATTTACAGTATCTGCAGCTCTCATGCAGCCAATTTCCCCTAAACTTCGCCGGAAATTTTTATGCCAACTGTGACCTCTGGTCTAGTTGAGGCCTCCCAGAGCTCATTTCAAAGAAGAATTGATGAACGCTTAACCAGTTTAGCTGCGGGCTCGCTAAGGCGTGGAAACGCTTAAAATAAACTAGCTTAACCAGTTAAGCTACGGGCTCACTGAGGCGTGGAGATGCTCAAAACAAACTCACTTAGCTAGCGTAGCTCTGGGCTCGCTGAGACATGGAGACACTCAAAACAAACTCACTTAGCCAGTGAAGCTGTGTGCTCGCTGAGGTGTGGAGGCACTAAAAAACACTCACTATGCCAGCGAAGCTGCGTGCTCACTGAGGTGTGGAGGTACTAAAAAATACTTGTTGTGCCAGCGTGGCTGCATGCTCTTTGAGGTGTGGAGACACTAAAAAACACTCGCTATGCTAGTGAAGCTGCGTGCTCGCTGAGGTGCAGAGGCACTCTTAAACACTCAACGCTAGCGTGACTCCATGATCGCTGAAGCATAAAGAATTGACGAATCGATTATTTGCCCAAGTCAGTAGAATGTTGAACGTCACAGCTTCCATGGGAACTCAATTAAGTCGCAGCTTCCACGTGCACTTATCAATTTGGCCACGAAATTAGCCCGAGCATGAGATCGCTCGTTATCAACCTCACAACTATCATGCGGAATCATTCGTTTAACTGGTCCTAAGGTCGGCCAGGATGCAGGATCACCCTAATTCACAGCTCACTTGCAACCAAGTGTGCGCACCTCTCGTGCAATTTCTCAGATATGTGCAAATCACTCAGATGACCCAACAATAGCTGTTGGACACGTGTCACAGAGACGTGGCCTAGTGCAGATGGAATGACAGTCTTAGGAAAAGGTTGACGATTCGAGAACTAAAGAGTCTTAACTCCTAACCTACAGAGGGAGCTGAGAGTTGGGAGGCTTATGTTATATGCGAAAATCGGCTAGGGCCAGGAGCATTCACGAGAAGGTCGAGACCAGCGGGAGGATCAGCTCGAGCAGCGCCCAAGGTAGTTTCGTCACGTCACGAAGTGACTTCGTCGACCCTAACTTGTGCTTGAAGGAGAGGGTTCAAACTCGCCATTCCCACAGTCGAGCAAGTGACCTGATGAAGTGTAGCCTACGGCCAACAGCTCACCAGACAAAAAGGTTAAATCATGTCCTGCCCCAATGGACAAATGAGGTCCCACCTGCAGAAGACGGCTTGCAGCAGCTGAAAGTAAAAATCTAGTCTACATCTTCTATCTTGTGCAATAAATACTAATATAAAAGGTTTACCACATGTGTAATTACTATTGTAGCCTCCTCTCCTCTATAAATATGAGGAAGGAGCCCCTCCGTAAGAGAGAGCTCATTTGACCATACCTAAACTCTGCCAAAACAGAGATCAAATATTGTAATACTGTCTCGATAACATACTACCATGAACGTAGGGTCCAGCACTATTTGGATTTGGCCGAATCACATTAAATCTTGTGTTTCCTTCTCTGCTCTTCCCTCCTCCTCCTTTGATTGTTTTCCAGTTTTACTGTACTCGAACTAATTACAGGTCAGGGATCTCGAAGAATCCCCGTTGGCTGGATTTTGGACCATTACCAAAATTCGACGTCAACAGATACCATATCTGACTTACTAGTCATTTGTAATGTAATAAGAGATGTCTAGATGTTTTAGTGTTAGTCTGTTATGTTACAATAGGAAATTTTCATAGATAACTGCAACAAGACATTTAATTCTATGTCTATATAGATAGAATGTCTTTTTTTAATATGCTTCCGTAATAAAGAACAAATAGTTAACCAAACAACCATCCGCTGGAATTTATAGGTCTTATGGGCCAAAACCAAAAGAGGCACAATTCATATCACAGAGAACCCTTGGAGTTCATGTGGCTTCAAGCACCGCACACAGTGAAGTGTTCAATTTTTATCCAGTGAGTTCCTAGTTTGTACTTTTATCATGCCCATTGTCTACGTGCTAATAATGAATAATCACTTCTATATATTTTCTCAACCCTAAGTTCATACACAAACTAATATAGAAATGTCTAACATACGTAGACAAGGGACTGATAATACGGAAACTATTTACAGGGGCTTCCATGTGGGTTTGGTTTTTTCTTTCATAGGACATAATCATGAAAGTGCACATTTATTTTCACATAATGCGACTGGTTATAAGTCTTATGCTACAGCATGACGTATCCACCTGTGATTCTAAATTGAAAAATTGCAATCTACGACTTCAATATATCATAATTGTATTAATTTTTACATTTATAATTCATCACAATGTTACTCTGCAATAATCATATTTTTTGCACTTGTCCGTTAGTACAGTAATAACAACATATATAATCACCAACCTTGATTGCAACGGAAATTTAAAACCATGACTTATTCGGTACATACATAAATCTGCTTATGAATCTCTTCAAGGCTTTTATGGTTATCTCATAAATCTACAGTAATTCACGGCTACATGTTGCATATGTAGTCTTATCTCTTCTCTTGAGCCCTTTTTTGCCTCTCACACGTTGCTATCTCTTACAAGGACTTCAAAGTTATGGGACAACCACTCCTTAGTCTAGGTATGTGTGTCTTCTTTTCAAGGGCAGTATCTAAATCATCAAGGGTCCACCTATACAGTATAAGATGCCTTTTTAGTTTTTTTCTTTATCATATACCATTGATACAGCAAAAAGGAGATTGCAGTAGTATAGTAATGTAAAATTTGGCATGCAAAAACTACTTACGTGTAAGTACTCGTCAATCGGTGTAAAAAGACCAACATAGTCACTTTTGCCATATTGATACCTAGGCACGTCCTAGGCCCTGATCCAAATGGTATGAAACTGTACGGCTTTTGCATTTCCTGCACATAAAATTGTCGGATGATAATTTCATAACAAAGCACAAAACAAACACCAAACATGAATATGAAAAACAAAGAAGCCTACATACATCAAATCTTGATGGGTTGAATATAAACGGGTCCTTGTATAAATCTGAGTCATAATGTATGCAAGTTGCATCAATGTTAACATGCCATCCTTTCTTTATTTCGTAGCCTGTGATTTCCATGACGATAGAGTTATCAAAATTCGAAAAAAATTCTGATAAGATTTTTTCTTTTGCTATATATGGTTTAAGTCATGGTTTTAAATTGCGATCCGTAATTGCCATATTGATATTGTGCTAGATTCTCTAACCACTAAGCATAGTATCTGGATAATGATTACCTTCAATTGTGCAATCTTTAAGTGCAACACGAGGATACCATAAGAGCACATTGGACATTCTCAGTGTTTCCTTGAGTACCTGCACAATACAGCAAGAGATATCATACTCACACTTTGAGGCTGTTGGGTTTACTCTTTTTCTTGTTGTTAGATAATTCAAGTTTGATTAACTAATTAACAACTATATTTCCTATTATATGTGAAAATTAGCTCAGTCCAAGAGTACTCGCAAGAAGTCCGAGGCCAACGAGGGAATCAACTCGAGCAGCACCTAGGATCGTTTTCGTCGCGTCGTGAAGTGACTTCGTCGACCCCGACCCGTGTCTGAAGGCGCAGGTTCAAACTTGCTATTCCTAGGCTCGAGCAAGCGACCTAACGAGATATAGCCTGCGACCTAGAGCTCGCTAGACAGAAAGGTTAAATCGTGTCTTGCCTTAACAGTCAAATGGGGTCCCGCTTGCAATAGGCAGCTTACAGCCGAAAGTAGAAGATTTGATCTACACATTCTATCTTGTACAATAAATGCCGATGTAATATATTTACTGCATGTATAATTACTATTGTAACCTCTTCTCCTCTATAAATGTGAGGAAGGAGCCCCTCTGTAAAATGATGATCCTTCCACACTGAAACTCTGCCAAAACATAGAGCCAATACTGTAACATTGAAGAAACACCATATTAATATCACACTACCGTGGACGTAGGGTCCGGTGACATTCGGATTTGGCCGAACCATGCTAAACTTTGTATTTTTTTTTCTTCTCCTCTTCCCTTCTCGTTATTTTCCAACTTTACTGCATTTGAACTGGTTACAGGTCAGAGATCCAGAAAAATCCCCCGTTGACCGGATCTTGGATCATCACCAAAATCTGACGTTAACATTTTGGCGCCGTCTGTGGGGACTCGCCTGTTCTGGTTCATTTATGTTGCAATGGCCAAGGGAAGAGTCATCAGAGCCTCAAATGCACAACCCCATCCTTCGGATGGCCATGTTTCGACAACGGACTCATCAACCGCTCCTGTCATTAGAGTAACTACTGGTCTCCCTCCAACCAGTTCGGTGCAACTGGTTCTTACTACAAACAGCGTCAACGGACCACAAGCCTGGCTCCAACGTTAGGAGAAACTTGAGCATATGATGAGAGAACTGACTAAAGTAGTCACGTTGCTAGATCAAGGTACGTAGAGGCAAGCTGAAACCATAACGCTTGTGAATGATCTCCAACGATAGCAAACCCAGCATCCGGGCTATCCGAACTAAGGCAATACCCAAGCTCATTATTCGTATGAGCAGAACCCAGATCATGACCCTCGAGATAGTAGAGACCAAAACGCCCAGTGATTGCCTAGCTAGCTCTTTGGGGTACAAGACCCATTAGTTGGAAAGCTATTTTAGAAGATGGCTCAGTTGGAAGAATGCCTCTGAACCCTGGGTGATCGAACTTGTTGTGAGGAGCAGTCACCACTTTCTGAGGAGATCGAAGCTTAACCTCTACCGATCAAGCTCAGGGTCCCTGCAATCTCATTGTATAATGGGGATTCTGATCCATATGATCATCTGGACATGTTCAATGTTCAGATGGACTTGCAGGCAACCGACCTCTTGGTCAAGTGTCGGGTGTTTCCGGCCACATTGGGAGGTATGCCTCCAGATTAGCTTAGAAGCCTCCCGGCTCGCTCAATTGGCAGTTGGGAAAACTGTCAACAGAAGTTTATCAATCAATATCGAGCGTTAAAGAGACAACTCGTGCCCCCTTGTCACCTCGCTATAGTCTTTCAACGCAAGTAAGAGTCGCTGAAGAACTATATCGCTAGGTTCAGACTCAAAGCTAATTTGGTGGAGAATCCATCTGAAGAAACCATGCTAGCCACCATCTCTGTGGGACTTTGTAAAGATGGAAAGCTGTAAAAGAGTCTGTACAATTCCCCAGTAAGGGACCTCATCAAGTTCTATGAGCAGGCTGCCAAGCAGATTAAGTGGGAAGAGACCTTCGGCTCAAAAAAGTCTGACAAGAAGGATGAAAATGTCAACTCCTCTCACGATAAGAAGAGAAGCGATGCGGACCAAGGGGACCACCCCTCCAAACGGGCAGTAAAGAAATCCAGAAGGTCCAAGGATGAGTGACCTCAATACTCGAGCCGCTTCAAGCAGTATAGCATGCTCTCGGATCCCCAAGATAGAATTTATTTGGCGAAAAGGGATAAGGAAAATTTCGGAAGGCCTAAGCCTTTGAGGACTCCATTTAGGCAGAGGAATAGAGATGAGTTCTGTGCCTATCACAATGAGGCCGGGCATGGGACGTCAAATTGTCTGGCCCTCAGAGATGCAATTGAAGATTTGATTTGGCAAGGTCGCTTGAGGGGATATGTAATGCAACCTACAGGGCCGCCTCCCCAGCCTAGCACTAACCAAGGGTCGGGGGGCTCGTTCTGAGTTATACACTAACATTGTATTCCAAAATTTTAGGGTGAATGTAAATATGATTATTTCACTAAAAGCTGTTTGCTAATTTGCATGATGTCAGTTATTCTCTTCTTCCTTGCCTTTAAGTATTTGCAGTATCCGCAGCTCTCATGCAGGCAATTTCCCCATAACTTTGCAAAGAATTTTTATGCCAACTATGACCTTTAGTCTAGTTGAGGCCCCCCGAAGCTTATTCTGGAGAAGAGTTGACGAACACCTAACCAGTTGAACTGCGGGCTCGCTGAGGTGCAGAGGTACTAAAAATCACTCGCTGTGCCAGCGCAGCTTCGTGCTCGCTGAGGTGTGGAGACACTAAAAAACACTCATTGTGCCAGTGCAGCTTCACGTAGCTTCGTGCTCACTAAGGTGTAGAGACACTAAAAAATACTTGTTGTGCCAGTGTAGCTTTACGCTCTCTGAAGTATGGAGACACTAAAAAATACTTGCTGTGCCAGCGTAGTTTCGTGCTCGCTGAGGTATGGAGATACTAAAAAATACTTGTTGTACCAATGCAGCACGACGCTAAGTTGTGGAGAGGCTAAAAAACACTCACTGTGCCAGCACAGTTGCGTGCTCACTGAGGTGTGGAGACACTCTTAAACACTCAACGCTAGCGTGATTTCATGATCGCTGAAGCGTAAGGAATTGACAAATCGATTATTCGCCCAAGGCAACAAAACATTGAATCTCGTAGCTCCCATGCGAACTCTATTAAGACGTAGCTTTCATGTGCATTTATCTATTTGGCCACGAAATCGGCCCGGGCACAAGATCGCCCGTTATTAACTTCGCAGCTATCATAAGAAATCCTTTATTCGACTGGTCTCGAGGTTGGCCACGACACGGGATCACTCTAATTCACAGCTCACTTGCGACCAAGTGTGCGCATCTCTCACGCGATTCTCTCAGATGTGTATAGATCACTCAAATCGATCAAGCAACATGCACGCGAGAAACAAAGATAACAAGCAGAAAATGCAAAAAGGCAATTTTATTCATTAAAAGACCTCAATGAGGCATATGTACATCAGAAAGTCCTGGGTATAGACTAGGCAAGACACAAAGGGAAAAACCTATGACTAAGAAGAAGAATCGACCACGAAGGACCACGCCTTAACATATCAGGGACCCCACACCATAACTTTCTTCTTCAAATGCACAATCAGCGGCAGTGTTGCATCCCTTCATCCTCGACCACCTGCTCCTCCTGAAAGAAGCCAATCAGGAAGCCCCGGGAGCTTAGTCGGCTAAACAATTGCCTCACGGCGGGGCCGAGAGGATACAATCTGGGATCCACACAAGATCCTTCCACATTACCAGGGAAGATAAATCTTCCGAGTTACATATGCAGCAGACCATACACGCCTCCGATGAAGGACGGAATGCCGGAAATGGTGGGGGTCTATCAGGAAACTCTATGACTTGAATGAAGGAGTAGAAGGGGTTGTGACTTCCTTATATAGAACCGGGGATGTCTCCACCGAAGGATCTGGAACCATTCCCCCAATCGTCGTCATTAATGGCCTCGGAAAAGGCTAAGTCGACCCAACAATAGCCATTGGACATGTGTCATGGAGACGTGGCCTAGTGCAGATGGAACGACAATTTTGGGAAAAGGCTAACGATTCAAGAACTGAAGAGTATCAACTCCCAGCCCGCTGAGCGGGTTGCGAGTTGAGGGACTTATGTTATATGTGAAAATTAGCTCGATCGAAGAGTGCTCGTGAGAAGCCTAATGCCAATGAGGGAATCAGCTCGAGCAGCGCTTAGGATCATTTTTGTCGAGTCACGAAGCAACTTCGTCGACCTCGACCTGTGTCCGAAGGCGCGGGTTCAAACTCATTATTCCTAAGCTCGGGCAAGTGACCTAACGAGGTATAGCCTGCGACCTGGAGCTCACCAGAAAAAAAGGTTAAATCATGTCTTGCCCCAATAGTCAAATGGGGTCCCGCCTGTAATAGGCAGCTTGCAGCTGAAAGTAGAAGATTTGGTCTGCACCTTCTATCTTGTACAATAAATGTCGATGTAATAGATTTACTGCATGTATAATTACTATTGTAGCCTCCTCTCCTCTATAAATATAAGGAAGGAGCCCCTCTGTAAAATGATTGACCTTCCACACTGAAACTCTGCCAAAACAGAGACCCAATACTGTAACATTGAAGAAACACCATATCAATATCACGCTACCATGGACGTAGGGTCCGGTGACATCTGAATTTGGCCGAACCACGCTAAACTGTGTTTTTTTTTCTTCTCCTCTTCCCCTCCAGTTATTTTCCAGCTTTACACATTTGAATGGATTATAGGTCAGAGATTCCGAAGAATCTCCCATTGGTCGAATCTTGGATCATCACCAAAATCCGACGTCAACATTTCCCAACATGAACCATATATAATTTACCCACTTTGCAATCTTTTCGTAGCTTTCCTCCAACAGTTTTCAAGTATATGTATCTAACCTTTGAAGCATAAGGCATGCTGTTGAGGTCATCAACAGTAAGCAGTGAAGCTCCTTCTTGCTTCTTTCTGATTAATGACAATTGTTCTTCCTGTCATTTAGGATAAAAAAAAATTAGTAATTTCATATACAATTCTCTTTATAACTTTACACAAGGATCTGAGTCAAAATGGTTTCAATCTATTTTAAAGTTAATCGAGCCATTTTAACTTATTGCCATATATGCAATTGTAGAAAGTATTAATTATCAATGTTGGAAATAAAAATTATCTTCTTCTTCTTCTTTTTTGGATACCATAAACTGTAGTTCTGTGGAATATATATAAATTGTTTCATAGGAGTCTGTATAGTATGATCTGACCCTGAGCGAATGGAGTGCTTCGGTGTTGTCATGTAGAAACTTGACGCTCCACATCATTGCAGCGGCAGTTGTGGTTTGTCCTGCAATTATCATTGTTAATAAGTTATCCATAATCTCTGAGTCATCAAGCTTTTCATCGAATGGGTATGAATCTCTCTGTAACATGGACTGCAGGAAGTCTTCGCCACATTCTTCTCCTTTTCTTCTTCTCCCAATCATCTCTTTAAATGTTTCCAGAAGCCTTCTACGTGCCTGCTTCAACCCTATCACTCTTAATTCAACTCTGAAGTTGAGCAATCAAAATTCAAAGCTTTGGTCCAATATTGAAAGAGTAATGCTACTAGCAAAATTCGTCGTCTCCAGAAATTCTGAAGTTTACGTTACTATGTAAATGTCACTGTTCTTATCTTGATACTAAACCCTAAATTTAAGACATTATATCATATTTTAGCCAATGTCCTGAATTAAGTCTAACCTTGATGCCATTATAGTATCTGGTGCCAGGAATCATGAAAGGAAACGATAACATAGCATCGGAGACAGCGGTGCAGTCTTTCTCAATCTGTCGCAGCAACGGTTCCTCGGTGATGCTCATCAGCATCTCACACATTGCATCGAATGTCAGCTTCATATATATATCCAACATTTTTAAGCCAGTTAGAATTAGTACATTCCCTCTTTCTCAGAAGATAAACAACTATTGCTTCTTAACAAATACAGTAGCCAGCTGGAAAAGCTATGGTCCAATGGCTTTCTACAAATGCTCGGACTCGGGTATAAATTCTATTACTGGTGATTTCAAAGAAATTTATATTGAAAGTACACACCCTCCTTAATATAAAGTTTCTAAATGATGGTTTAATTATATTATCGTGTATAGTTGTATTTTAATCATGGACACGTGAAATATTACTGCATATTCTATGTTATGTTGTGTGTATAATAAAATAATATAAATGAATTATATTTTATAAAAGGACACAGGACAAATGATAAACCTCAACTAAATAGTTCTAAAATGTTTTTCTGAATAACATAATTAGATACGGTTAAGAATAAAATTGAAAAGGGAAGACGGGAAACAATGAAAAATGAAAATAATAATGATGATTCCACTTTCAGCCTCTCCCGTTTAAATTTGAATCTTTCAAAATCAATTATTATTATATTTATAATTAATTTTAAGAAAACATGAATTTAAATGTGAGTTGATGAACATGAAAATACCATTGCACTTAGAATACATTCGAAAATATAATACATGTTTTAGTAAATTTTTATTTTTCTTTTCTGTTTCATTTTATTTAAACTCACTTGGCATCTATTTCTATCAAGCATGGGCTGTTTCTAAAAGTTTTGTCCAAAGCTAGAGAAAAAAAAATTAATCTTTTTAGTAAAAAAAATAAATATAAAGTTATCTCGGAGAGTGAATGAGCATTTGGTGATAATTTATTAAATGCAAGATCAGTATTAGAAGAAAAAAAAAGACGAAAATAGTATCTCTTTACAAAGTATACTCCATGCCTTTTTGAAAACAATATTTACACGTACTTGTTCACTACAACCTTACATGAATCATTGATGTACTTGTATTAAAGTCTGTAAATTTTTAAATTCAAATACAAATCACACAACAAAACCAAAAACACGAGTAGCTTTTAATATCTTTTAACATATTACTTCCCAGAAAGCAACAAAGATTATTTTAAGAATTATAGAGCCATTCAGAAAAGTAACAAGCCAAATGGTAAAAGGCTTGATTGTTTACCTTCATACTGAAGTCCAATACCTTGAAGCTCTTCCGAGATTCTTCTAATTTTCTCAATCTTCCACGCAACATTTTATCAAACTTCTTGACAAAAGCAGATAAAGAGTTCATGGAAAATGGCTCAGATAGAAGACGCCTTATTCTTTTGTGGCTCTCAACAGGCACACACAGCAAGCTTTTCTCCCCCACAGCATCTGCCATTGATTTCACATAGCCCTTGTTGAATTTCACAAAATCATTTGAAAATATCGTCCTTGCACCTTCTGGACTTGGAACATATATGTGGATCTTCCCAAATAACCTTGTCTTGAACCATTTTCCATGCCTATTTCCATTAATTAGCAAGTTACGTAAAATAAACTAATGTGGTCTGAATTTTTAGAAAATTGTAATTAATTATATTAGCAAGTTAATTAGTCAAGAGAGAATAGCTAATTCGCATGGTCACACATGTCAGATTTTTCAACCATGACATTGTAAGTTTAAAATTCTTAGTATCATTTCTAGATGCTTTCCAACAATCTAACAGAGAAGCTGTTAGTGGGGATAACTCTGCCCAAATTTAATTTTATTCACGCTTTTGAAAATAGTTGAGAAACTGATTAATTTTCAGATTAAAAAATTAGAAATAGCAAACACCAATTAGCTTAAATCTGCAGATGAAGTTGATTACGTTGGGTAAAAGAAAAAAAAAACTCATTGCAAATGGAACTTTTACATATATTAGTGCTTCCTAGGTGCAATCAGCTTTTAGTTTCCGCGTATTCTAAAATGTTAATCATTTATAAGTGAAATCGAGCCAAAGATTGATTGTTGCTCTAATTGACCATAATCAGTAAGGAATGAGACCATATCTTTGTATTGTCTGTCACTGGTTCTTAATGTATAATCTGTATTTCAAGTATTCAAAGATCTAGCTAAAAAATGGACAACATGATGCCACAAAACCATGATTCAGAAGAATCAGATATTTTAAGGATAGACTCTGAACACTTGAAAAAAAAAGTCCAGTAATTGACAACAAAAGTAACAAAAACCAAAAGATTTTAAAAAATATATATAAGAGAAAACTGAAGTAATGCTAATTAAATATTAACTGCTAATTATTATCATAGACATGTGTTTTGAATCAAATTCAGATCACAAAGGCAGAAGTAAATCACTTACCATAATCGCCGGAGTCTGACAAAATCATAACATCCTTTTGTGCTGTTAGCTGCTGAAAGAAAAGAAAAGGTTTCTCCGACCAAAGGTATTCCGAGGCGGCCGGGGATGATTTCTCTCTCATTTGATGCTCTTTTCCAAGCTTTTGATGCCAAATATGTGACTCCTAAAGAGAATAACGCAACCAAAATTACGTCATAATAGTTCTGGACAAGGAAAACAAGCTCTTCTCTTGGTGGATTCAGCATCTCTTGGTTTTTTTTATTGCTCTTTCTCAAAACAATGGCGATGAAGGAAAGGCCAAGTTTGAGTTTTATAGTTCAGATGATGCTTATATTAATTGTACATAGAAGAGGGTTTTACAAAAAGTCAAAATCTTTACTTAGTAGAATATTATAATGTGGAGCATCTTGTGAGGCAAATGCAGGTAGATTCGTATTAGCATAAGACAACCTTAATAATGTACTAAAATAAGAAAAAGATTAGATAAAAGCTAACTTTACGTCGAATTTTGATTAAAAAAAATAGGTAAAATTAATCAGCTAAGCTAATATCTTTCTTTTGATAAAGTCGTGGATTAAGGCAATATATTAAGGTTTTTTAATTTTGCCGTTTCTAGTATATAGGATTGAGATGAAATGCTTAATTATTAATTAGTGAAATGGCTTGCACTGTTCTACAGTTGTTTTGAAAGCTCCTTGTCATGAGACGGTACAAGTTGCGCAAGCCATTATATATGCTTAAATGGAGTTATGACTTAGCTCTCTCTTGTGCTTAAAATGATTGATCAAACATTTTTAAGTGAGTGCAATTAAATGGCATATGTTGGATGTGAGTGGGTTGTGATAAAATTTTGATGACCCACTTCAACTCATTTAAGGATTTCTTTTTTATTTTTTTGAAACTAATCAAGTGATGTGTGGTGGTTTGATTAGGGAATAATTGATGAATTGATATGATGCTGCAACACTTAGGCACAAGAATGCTAACATAATTAGAAGAACTAAATGACAACTTGGATATAATACGATTCATAGCTCAAATTATGCAATGCATGTACTATGCTTTAAAATCCTTATGCCCATTAGAGCAGCAGAGGGGCATGTACTATGCTTTAAAATCCTTATACCCATTAGAGCAGCAGAGGAGGCCCCCTGCTTTCATATACTCCTCGTGATTTCCTGCACATGAGTTCTATTCTGACAGATCATACGTCTTTCCAAGTGCATTTTTGAAATTTTAAGTGAAAAAAAAAATACTCAGAATCTCATAAATATCTTATTTAATAAGTGCAGTGAGTCCTAATTGACTGATTACAAGTCTTTACAAATATATTTTTAAAACTTTAAGTAAGAAAAAAAATTACTCACCATCTCACAATTGTCTTATTTAGTGAGTGCAGTGAGTCCTTATTGATAAATCACAAGCTTTTGTAAATACATTTTTTGAACTCCAAGTAAAAAAAATCGAAAAAAAATTATTCACCATCTCACAAATTCTCATTTAGTAAGTAGATTAATTAACAAATCACAAGTCTTTGTAATTACATATTTAGAATTTCGAGTGAGAAAAAAAATTACTCACCATCTCACAAAAATATCTCGTTCAGTGAATGTGATGGACTGTAAACACTGATTTTTATTGAATGTTCCAGCAATGCACATGTCCATATACATTGAAGCAACACT
>JANHAO010008114.1:0-19542 GCA_026873985.1 Saraca asoca | reverse complement strand
GCCTTGCTGAGGTCTTTTAATGAATAAAATTTGTCTTGTTTCCACTTTGCACTTGTTTTGCTTGACTCGCGTTTATCTGCAAAAATAGAGTGTAATTATAAATAATCATAAATGTTTCTCGGCCACAAGTGAGCTGTGACTTTAATAGGGTGAGTGATCTTGTGATCAATGGTGTGCAGGAAAACTGTGACTTTGCTGGATGGCCGATCTCGTGGCTGGGGCGATCTTGCGATCATGTGCCCAAGGGATGACCGATCTTGTGGTCGGGGCGATCTTGTGCCTAATAGGTGTATTTTACAGCGTCCTCTCTTTACGCTTTGGTGATCGATCTTGTGGTCGGGGCGATCTTGTACCCAGGAGGTGTATTTTACAGCGTCCTCTACGCCTCAACGGGCGCAAGGCTCAGCTGGTGAGATGTTTTCAAGCGTCTCCACGCCTCAGCGAGCACGTCTACCACGCTGGCCCGTCAGCAAGCCCGCAGCTCAACTGGCCAGTTGAACTTTATTCAAAGCGTCTCCATGCCCCAACGAGCACGTCTGCTGTGTCGGCTAGTCAGCTAGCCCGTAGCTCAACTGGCTAGGTAAGTTTATTTTAAAAGCATCTCCATGCCTCGGTCAGCGCACAGCTGCGCCGGCTAGTCAGCAAGCCCACAACTCAACTGGCTAGGTAAGTTTATTTTAAAAGCGTCTCCACGCCTCGATGAGCGTGCAGCTACGCTGGCTAGTCAATAAGTCTATAGCTCAACTGGCTAGGTAAGTTTATTTTAAAAGCGTCTCCATGCCTCGACGAGCGCACAGTTACGCAGACTAGTCAGCAAGCCCGCAGCTCAACTGGCTAGGTAAGTTTATTTTAAAAGCGTCTCCACGCCTCGACGAGCACGTAACTGCGCCGGTTAGTCAGCGAGCCCGTAGCTCAACTGGCTAGGTGAGTACTTGTCAATTCCTCTCTGGATTATGTTCCGAGGGGGGAACATCGAGTAATAAATCGAAATGCTCTTGCCTTTGTCTTTTACAAGGCTCGTGATAAGTTGCTATCGCGTACGTTATCTGATCAAAAAGAGATCTTATATTAGTTCACAAACTCAGACATTGTTACAACTTTATAGAATTCATAAAGGTTAAAAGATAGTCCTGATGGTAGGGAATCGTTCTCGCTCAGCCCGGTGGTGCGGGGATCTGTGCTGTTGTTTGGAAGGCCGCAAGACATAGTCGTGTAAGCGTCCCTTTTTAATGAGATCTTCAATAGCGTCGCGTAGTGCCCAGCACTCTGAGGTGGCATGTCCAAACTCGCTATGGTACACATAGAGCTTTCCTCGATTGATCCTGGACCTGCTGGGCGTTCTCAAAGATGGAGGCTGTCCGAAGTCTTCCCGGTTCCTCTCTATTGCAAAAATTTTATCTTGAGCATCAGACAAAATGCTATAAGTGTTGTGCCGGGCCGAGAACGAGGGTCCCTCACTTCTCCCTTTCTTCACGGATCGGTGCTCGGGGTCACCGTTCCCGCCTTTATAGCTGCTTCTTTTCTTGCCCGACGTCGAGCTTCCTGCCTCGGGGCCTCGCGGGCCGAGGGTCTCGTCCCATCTGATTTGCTTCATGGCCCACTCATAGAACTCTCCCAGGGTACTCATTGGGTATTTGTATAGGTTTTTAAATAATTTCCCATCCCTGCGGAGTCCCGCGAAGATGGCGGTCAAGACGGCTTCATCTGAGATCTTTTCGACATTGTTGGCCTCGCGCCTAAAGCGGGTAAGGTAATCCTTTAGTGCCTCCTGCCTACCCTGGAAAATGGTAGCGAGATGGCACGGGGGCGCAAGCTACCTTATCAGTTCCTGGTACTGGTTGACAAACCTTTGCTGACACTCTCCCCAGCTGCCAATGTTGTGAGCTGGGAGGCTCCTGAACCATGCGTAGGGCATTTCTCCCAGAGTAGCAGGAAAAACGTGGCACTTGACCAAGGGGTCACAAGCCTGAAGGTCCATCTGGATATTGAACGAGTCCAGGTGGCTGCACGGGTCCGTCTCCCCGTTATACGACGGAATAATAGGGACCTTTATCTTATACGGCAGAGCCTTTCTCATGATGTCCCCAGAAAAAGGGGTTTGTCCTCCAAGACGCCCTTGGTCGTTTTGGGCCCGAGGGGAGTCTTCCAAGTGCCTGACTCTCCTTAGGAGATCTTCCATCAAGACACCTAAGCCCCCCGGCTCTCAACCAAGGATCTGGCGGTTTGCCTTGTCATGTTGGCCGTACAGGTGATGACACGGCTCCTGCTCCGGATTCACGTCATCGGAATGCTCCATTTCGGGGATGACAGGTTTGACCTGCACTCGCACATTCTGGGCCTGAACCAGCAGTGAAAATATTTTAGTTAGTTCCCCCATCATGTACTCGAGTCATTCCTGACGTTGATGCCAAGCCTGAGACCCTTCGGCGCCATCAACAGTAAGGACCGGTTGTGCTAAACCAAGCTGAGGGCAGTCAGCGGCTGCTCTTGCCACAGGGGCGGTGAACGAACTTGCAGCTGAAACGTGGTCGTCGGGTGTCCGGCACTGTGCGCTGGAGGCCCTGGTAACCTTTCCCTTAGTCATGGGAACCAGGAATCTACTAGAACAAGTGGGATCCCCACAGACGGTGCCAAAAATGTCGATGTCGGATTTTGGTTGATACCCCAAACTCCGGCTAACGGGGGATTCTTCGGGACCCCTAACCTGTTCTAGCTAGATTATTGTGTATAAAGGGGGATCGACCGAGTTAAGAAGGGAAGAGAAGGGAGTATGAGAGGGAGCACAAGATTTTTACGTGGTTCGACCAAATCCAGATTGTTTGGACCTTACGTCCACGGTAGAGAGTCTTCTATTATGATAGTTCTGAATCATTTTTCTTCCCCCCTCCTTCCTCCTAACAATATCATCCTATTTATAGAGGAAGGATGAGCTCTTATCATTAATTACAAGCTACAGTTGTGTCACATCAAATAAATAAGTGTGGGTGGCGAAAAGACTCCTTTCAGTTCATAGGCTGCAGAAGCTGGTCTTCTTAGGCCGACATACGGGTTTGTAGCTGTCCTTGCGTTAGACAAGACGCCACGTTGTCCCAAGCGAGGGCTCCATAGTTTTGGAGTAGTCGTGAGAATCGCTGGGAGAAGGGCGTGAGTATAGCGGTCACGGGGTTGATTCTCGAACCCGTCGTTTTGTCGAGTCATGCTGTCGCCGAAGGATGAGTGCTCCTGACTCCAGTTGTTGCTTATGATGCGGCACCTTGAGACTCCTTCTTGAGGATTCTCCTTAGTTGTCTCCACGGACTCATCCCCACGGAGTCACATTTTTCAGTATATAACAACCCCTTTGCCATACATCTCACATGTAGAATTCATTCAAGTTACCTTTATCATTCACTAAAAGTAGTCCTAAAGAGAAAGAAGGGGTTTCCTCAGTGTCATTACTTATGTCTTTCTCATCCCCTTCACCAACAATCTGTCTCTTCCCTTAAAGAACTACAAACCACTTCTTATCAATCAAGTTTGTGATATAAAAAACTTATTTTACTTGGGACGCTATCATGAATGATTTCTCCCCTTATGACCCTCCTAATTAAAATCCACCAACATGAACTCCAACTCATTGACTTGGATATCGTTGTTATTCTCAATCCATTTACATCGAAACACAAGAACCTTGAATTTGATGTATTCAAGCTCCCATATGTCTTCAATGACCTCAAAATATGACATATTTGCATATACAAGATTTTTATCTTAAGAACTAGAAACATACATTGACTGAGCCACCAAAGTAACCCCACTAAGTTGCATAGCACTCCTGTTATCCTATCCATTTGTGTGGAAAGAATATCCATTAATATCATATCTATGGTAAGATAAGACCTCCATGTGAGGCCTGCGAGCTAACCAGCTTGTAGTCTCAGAAATATCATTCGGTGTTTATGCCAACCAAAAATTAACTCGATTCTAAAATCAAGTGACGATGGAGTGGTTGTGTTTAACTTGTCCCACTGTTCATTCTTTCGATGATTATACTCTCATGTAAGGGTCATATACTCATCCAAAAATATCCCACTGTTCATTCTAAAATCATGCAGGATGTAAAGGTGTGTTTGTACCCATATTCACTATTGGTGCTCACCACTCAGGTCCCTAGTGTACCCTTACCTACAATTTTACCCTTGTGAAAAGACTTGGGAACTTTGATAGCTTCTACATTTGATAAGTATTCACTACAGAACTCAACAACCTCTTCAGCTATGTAGCCTTTAATAATACATCCTTTAGGCTGATGTCAATTGCTCACATAACTTTTTAGGATTTTCATATATTGTTCAAACGAGTACATCCACCTCAAATAAATCGATCTATAGAGTTTTATCTCTCTCACCAAATGAAGAAAAAGATGTACCATAATGTCAAAAAAGGAAGATGGAAAATACACTCAAGTTAATAAAATGTAACAATAACTTCCCTTTATAAGTCATGCAATTTCTTAGGGTCAATAAATTTGTTGCATATTGAATTGAAAAAAGAAAAATTGAAGTCTAGTAATGGCTTGTCTCACATGTTTAGGCAATATTGATTGGATAGCCACTGATAATAGTTGTTGCATGAAAGCATGACAATCATGATACGTCAAACTGACTAATTTCATATCTTTTATTGAAACAAGGCTTTTGAAGTTTGAAGAATACCCTTGCAGCACCTTAACACCATATAGATACTCACAAAAACTTGTTTTCTCCTTTCTACACATAGCATGACAAGTTGAAGGAAAATACGTACATTTTCTTCCCTGGTGTTAATTGCTTCCATATTGCCATTTTAACCAAGTTTGGTCTGTCTTTGATCCATCATTGATCTTACCTAGTATTAAAAAAAGTTCCAATGAGACTATCATAGATATTTTTCTCTACATACATCACATCAAGATTATGTCTCACAAACAAGATTAGCCAATATGAAATATAAAAGAATATGAACCTCTTTTTCCACGAAGTCTTATCACTAGCAGGTGTATAGGATTTGCCAAAAATGAGATAACTATTTTTCACTCATGCATAAACCTAGGCCTTAATTAATGGCAGTGGAGCTTTTCCCTCCTCTACTGACCGATTGAAAGCCTTTTTTATTTTCATATGATAATGGTAGGACTGGGGAAGAAATCTCTAGTGACCAAAACACACTATCTTCTTCCCATGCTTAAGTTGATAAGATGTATCATTCTCACAAATAGGGCATGCTTTATGTCATTTGACACTGTATCCAGACAAGTTTCCATAAGTTAGAAAGTCATTTGTGCAAAAGAGCAAAACATGCAATTGAAAAGACTCTTAATGATATGTGTCAAATATCAGCACATCTTCATCTCACATCATCTTCAAGTATTCAATAAGTAGTGCCAAAAAGACATCTATATCATTTCTTGGTTGTTTTGGGGCTTGAAAACATCAATGACAACATTATATACTTGTGTTTCATACATAACTAAGAAGTTAGAATGTAAATCACCAACAGAATGGGCTATGTGTTATGTTTGCTGCTTAAGTCACCATAAGGGTTTATTCCATTTGTACAAAGTTAAAGCCTAAGGTTTCTTACTTCACTACCAAATTTAAGGAATAATGAATCAAGTGTTTTCCATAGAAGAGAATCAACCAGATGTCAAGGTTTGTCATAAAAAATCATTCAGTTCACGTGCCATGTTAAGTTCTTGGCATCTTTTGCTTTAAGAAATACACATTTAAACCTTAGTATTATTGGATGATACCACAATATCTTAATCAGAGCCCTTTATTTTTCACGTTATAATTCTTCTTCAATTTATAATGTGATGCCCTACCTTTGAGACACTCATGTAAAGTTTTGTACTCCTTTCAATACAATATACAATCAATAGCGCAAATATGTATTTTTTTATACTCCATACCCATCAAGCATAAGATTTTCTTGGCCTTATAAGTACAATTTGAAAGTTCATTACCTTTCAGAGACATATCTTTCAACATTTCAAATAAGGTCATTAAACTCTTGTCACTCCACCTGTTCCCCACTTTCAAGTTGAACAATTTTAACACAATAGATAATCTTATAAATTTAGTACAACCTGGATACAAAAGACTTTTCTACATTATTTGACATGCTTTCAAGGATATGCGGCTGCTCAATAAAATTATCTTCAACAATATCATGTACCATATCCTCCAATCCATCATCCAAATCCACATCTATTTCATTATTTTAATACCCTCCCTTATCTTGATAATTACTCGCAACATATTTAACAATTCACTTTTACCATATCATATTCATTGTGCATACCTTCTATCAATGCCATAAATAAATAAATAAATTTTTCAAAGGTAATTAATCCAAACCTTTAACATATCATCTTCCAACTTCTATTGTTCATCAACCCTTGCAATAAGTTCTACTATCTTCTACTATATTGGGGGAAAATGACATCAATATATATATATATATATATATAAAAATGCACAATATTGACACAAATGGTTGTTAATCCCATATTGGAATTGGTTCAATTGAGGAAGTATGGGACTTCTTGACACAAAAAGGCAAGTATAATCATGCACTTCGATATCTAAAGCAGAAAAAGAAAGCTTCCTATCATCCAATAAGAGAAAACTTATGAAGATATGGATTAATATGACAGTTACCATAATTCACAAAGAAGAGAATAGTTCAACAACTTTATGTAGAGGGAAAGAACTAGTAATCTATCATTTATAGTGCAATGCAATACAAAATAAAGAGAGCCTTTTAAAAATATCAACTTTTCATTAAGCATTGATGTAAATTTCCATACGTCATTCTTGTGTTCTTCTCACATTTGATAAGGTTGTTTGAATATCATGTAGTTCCATGTTCAATTAAGATATTATATTCTCTTTGGCATTTAAAGAATTCTCATGTGCACTATTTGAGTCCAAATTGTCATTGCAATAAGAAAAGGCAACAATTGTTTTTGAGATCATGGCTGAACAAAAGCATATGAAAACAAAAGGAAAAAAAGGATGAGGGCAACAATATTTATATGTGCCAACATATATAGATTGATAACTAAACTAATTTTATACCACTAAATCACTTTCTTAAAGACTAAAACACTATTTTAATCTCCCATTAATATAAATTTTTTCAATTCAATCCTTCACAACTTCAATTTAATTCAGTTAGGTCCCTTTATCAATTTGTCTTTAACTTTGCTAATGAAATTGATAATATGAAAGGCTAAAATTTATCCAATGTCCTCTAATGCCTACATAGCACCCTTCATACTATAAACTTATTTTGTAACTTTAATTCAAAAATAGGGACATAAGATAACCATTTTAATTTCTTCTTTTTTTATCATTTAATACATGTTATTTTAATCCATATAAACACTTAATCTTCTTATACAAATTATATTTAGTGTCTACACATATATTTGGTGGCATCAAATAAGATTTTAGACTTCTAAATCATCATATTGCTTAATAGGATGTGAACTAGATGAATAAAAGATTTGATTAAAGAAAATTGAATTTATTAAGGACTAAATTGAGAATAAAAATTAAATAGAGACTAGATTGAAAAAATCTTGCATCCATGAGAAATTAAAATGATGTTTTAGTTCTTTCTTAAATGATGTCTTTGTGACAAAAAATCTGGTTTGGCTTCTTTTGGCAATTATTGAATACTCATCAATTACTTCGCTAACATTAAGACAACAAGAAATAGTTAAAGCAACAAAGAAATTGAAATGAAAAGGCATTCACAAATGCTAGGTGAATGACAAAAATTGTCTAAACCCATTTTTCAAAATGTATTATTCACACAACATACAACTTACCAAACAAAGCATTCCTACCCAACACATAAATAACAAGTTAAATTGAATATCATTAACAAACCGATCATATAAAACCATATATCTGAAGTGAAAAAGCCAAAAGAAAATTATTCATTCTCTAAAATATATATGTATTCAAAGAATGATGACACATCTATTAATTAAGATGCTGAAGCCTTAAATGTAGAAATCATCATTTTATTCAAATAAATAGATTCGACTTTTGTTTAAGCAATCAAACAGAGGATTAGAATAGCAAATATAGTGTAACAAAGAAGAATGGAAAGAATATTCAGAATAGACATCTTTACGGATATGAAGATAAAACAAACCATCATGAAAAGATGAATATAAAACATGGAATGGAAAATTAAAAGAAAAAAAAGGAGCAAAATCATGTGAACACAATTACAAAATCCCAAATGTAATAAAAATAAATGATTACCTAATGAAAGATGAGGATGAGAGCTTAGGATTTTCAATGAAATGAAGAGCAAATTGAAAATGAAGAGTCAAAATAAGGAGCTTAAGGTTTTAGCAAAGTGAAGAGTGGAGCGGATTGAAGTGAAGAACCTAGAATAAAAAGGAAAATAAATTTTGCATGAAGTGAAGAGCAATGTAGCACCAAGAAAAAAAGGTCACCCATTGATTTGATAGTAGTTGTTAAATGCCATAAACAAATGACCCAAAATGTTTGCTTTATATATTTAGCAATGATTAATTAAAACTACCCTTAAAAAATGACAGTAAAATGCTCCTTTTTTTAGTAGTGTTCCAAGATTTTTTTTTCATGCCCTAACTCTGGACATGTGATTGGTATAGGAAACCATCATGGATTAGTCTTCTACAAGCTTAGCTCATTGACAATACAAGACTCAAATGTAATAAAAATTAAGAGTTTAAATAAAATACAATTTCTCAAAAACAATATTTTTAAGATAACTCATAAATGACAAAACCGCTAGAGAGCCTACCAAAATTTCAACAAAGTCTTTCCTGTTTTTTAGATGTTAGGTCATAAGACAAATCAATAGTGGACGGTCACATACCTGCCTAGAAACTTGTATAATCAACAAGTGCAATACAATTTCAAGACATAACAAACATTAAAACACATTGACACTTATAGACACATGAAGATTAGTCCTAATACAACTGTCAATTTTCCTTCAAGATATTGGCCTTGAATCTCCACAAGTCTAGTGAGTGTTTACTAGGTTGATTTCAAAGCTTGAAAAATTAGGAAAAGAAGGGGTGAGTTACAAGAACCCAATGAATAAATAGACTACTAAAACATGCACACTAAGATAGAATTTATGGAAACTTAAAGAAAACCTTAATTCTTTCCAAATCATATAAATTTATACCATCTAAGATTAAGGAAAAACATTTGTTTTTTTTTAAATGGATGTATATAATAATGGATCTAAACTTCAAACTTCCAATGCCATCTTCATCTTTACAAAAACTAGTTCAATAAAATAATTATTTCATAATTAAAACTTACTTTTCATAAACAGCAACCTTGTATTGGAAAAAAAAAGATACTTGAAAGCTTAAACAATTAACAATATAATATTCAAAATATATCAAATGGAAGAAAACAAGTAGGATCAAATGAAAATTTTCTCATAGTTAACCAATCTGATATCAAACATATGAACCAAGATCAAATCCTTGATTCAGTCAAACAAATGCAATAAGAGTCAAATCCCTTTCTAAAGGTCGAGGTCAAAATCTAAGACCTAAGTCACAAATATCACATATCACAAATGTTCCAAGAATCCATCCAAACTCTCCCTTATTACTCCACACAAATGTCCTCCTATATACCTCTCATAATAGCCATGTCAAAAGTTTCCAAGCGCACTTGGGGTTTTCTAAGAAAAACTTCCAAGGATCCATCATAAACTTAAACTTGTTTTGTACAAACATACACATTTTTCATAATCAAAATATATAGAGATTCAATCATAAAATATAATAAGATCATAAGCCAACTCATAACCTAATCATAAAATCTCATAAAATGTTAAGTGAAATGTCAATAACTCTATGCAATCTTCAAAACATAAAATCATTTCACCATCATCAAAATAGTAGAAAATTTCCAAAGATTGAGCTTTGTATCCTAAATCAAAACTTTAAACAATTTATTCAAAAATTAAATAATATAATTATAAAAACTAATGTAAGTAGAATCTAAATAAGATCTTGAATATAAAAATTAGAACAATGACAACTATATTTGTATTAAATTGAAAGAGAGTAAGTTTATCCACTCATGGCTTATAATTTTATTGAGCTTAGTTTTTAAGCCATTCTAATTGAGATGCTCTTCATAATCCTCAAACTTTTCTTTGAGCTCCTAGGTGGCACTTCCAAGCTTCTTAAGCCCTTCATATATTAATTACACTATAGAAACTTCATAAATACCATTAATATTAAAATTGCTTTACCTAGAATCTAAATCTCCTTTCCTATTCTAAGCTTAAGAGGTAGCACCACTCCTTGTTCTTCCTACCTTCTTGTTCCTTTCTCTTACACAATCCTATTCAAAACTAATTAGTATTTCTAAGACAAATAATTAATTCCCATTATACACTATCATCAAGACGAAAGCATACTGAAACCCCAAACTAAGGAAATCTATCCGACAACCTCCTTCACATTTGAGTACCTTGAAAACCTTTCTTTACCATCTATATTGGTTGAGCACAAGATATAATATTTTATTATTTGTTTCCAATAAGTAGAAGTACTCTGTAAACATTAGAGTAATTAAAATTTTAAATTAGAAAACTATACGTTAGCAATTAGTTTTTGGTATAGGTTAACTACATTGAAGCCGAAATAGATTGGTTGGATCAACACAAAAGTTGTGGTGGTTGATCAATATAACTGAAACAAAAGCACGTGCTAAGCACATGATAAGCAATTACCTTGTAGTTATCATACTGCCTTTATTTTAAATTTTATTTTCATTTTACTGGGGGAAATCTTCTTGAACAACTATTCAATGAAACTACCCATGTTTCTTATAAATAGTGCACCAACACACTAACAGGGGCAATCTTTGTAACCACTGAACTTATCAAAATATGCTTTGTGTTCTTTGTAGTGCTTTACTACAAAATTTAACACTTTATTGACCCCTTTTAGTTTGTAGTAATCCCATAACTCCCATGCTTGTAACTTTATGCATCATTATTGCACTTTTTAATGTAATTTACATCCATCTAAAATGATATCTTTATATATTTTTGTTGATTTTAATTGTATTACTTCATCTAGGTATCCTCAAAGATCATAATCTTATCTGTATGTTATGGAGGATCCATCTTGGAGTCGAAACTTTCTAGCCTACAAAATTTGGCTTGAAACAAATTGGCACACTTGGTGGGATACAATTATGGTATTCTTAGTCTTTGATATTGTATTATCCATAGAAATGGTACTATTTTGTTAGCTAACTATGAAAATATGCCTATTGTGAATTCACAAAGTGGCTATCAAAATGAGGAGAGGCCTATTAAAAATAAAAATGTTGGTAATGCTAGTTATACTGAAAATGTGGTTGTTAACAATCAAAGTAATCAAAAAAATATGTAAAGAAACCAAAATCAAAACTAAAATAGAAGGAACTGACAAGAAACATCGAACAGAAACCAAAATAATAACAACAATAACAATTTAGCTAATCAAAATGAACCACAGGATAATAGTCCCCTTATGACATGTCGTATTTCTCACAAATGGAACAAATTATCAAAGAAATCCATCTAGCTTAACTCTTGAAAATGTTATTTTCTACAATAGATGGATAAGAGTAATCATAACACGGTCCAAATAATGCCACAATAGATTGTAACCATACTACGACCAATGCTAAAAAATAATGCCATGAGTCAACAAAGTTTGAATTAGGCACTAGAAAGAATGGAAGTCTATTTAGGCAATGACTGGAATAATGACAAAGGTTAAAATAATGAAAATGGTTGAAATATTGACAACAATAATCATGATAATGAAATAAAGTATGTGAATGCCGAAAATGAAGAGCTTGAAATGGAATGACCATAGTATGGTTGATTTATAATACTTCAACATAGGAAAGAAAGAATTTAGAATAATAACTAAATTAATAATAACATGCAAAGCCCTGTATACTCAAATCATAATCAAAATTTCAACAAAGACTGGAACAAAACATCCAATTCCAAGTCGAACAACTATTGAACCAATTACAAGGGCATAGCACTTATCCTAATTATAGGGATGCATTTCTAGAATGTATAAATCAAATAAAATTCCTAGAGGTTTTAAAATGCCAAAATTTACAACATTTTCTAGTGAAGATTATCAATCAACAACATAACATATAACTAGATTTGCTGTAGAGTATTGAAATTTGGCAAGAAATGAATATTTAAAAATGAAGTTTTTTCCTTATCTCTAACCAAAACTACTTTTGCTTGATATTTAGGACTGTCACTAAATTCTATGCATTCTTTGGCATAGTTAGAAAAATTGTTTCACAACCAATTTTACGAAGGTGAAATGAGGATTGGACTAACTGATTTATTGAACATAAAAAAAATACCAATAAAAAGTGTCAATGATTACATATCCAAGTTTCAACAAGCAAAAAGTCATTACTTTACTCAGATAGTAGAATCTGAGATGGTTAAAATTACTACTATAGGTTTTGACTTTGCAATCTAAAAAGGCTTATCAATCAGCATATAACATATATGTCTTAATTGACAAAAAAAATTGGGCAAATTAAACAATTTCATAAAGAAAAAGATACAAAAATAAAAAAAATTCCATTTAGAAAAGAAAAAAGTGGCATATGTCTAAGAAGAAGAAATGGAGGATAAGAATGAAATACATCTGGTTGAACTAAAACTTAGCCTTCCATATTTTGTCCCTTATTAAAGAATGCTAAAATTAAAGACAAAACGGACAACATAAGCAAGAAAATTTTTTCTTCCGACATAAATAACATAGATCAAATTTTTGATATCTTGTTGGAAGATAAAAAATAAAATTGTCTTATGGTCATATGATTTTGACCAAGGAAAAAGTTAAAGATTCAAAATATTACAAATATCATAATATGTTTGGCCATACTACTAACAATTGTATATATTTCAAGGACATGATTAAGAAGGATATCAAGCAAGGATGCCTTTGATTTTCTAATAAATGTAAGGAATCAACAAAGATACTCTCCTAACAAGTACAAATTATGCCAAATCCTTTAAGTCGAGCAAAGTGAACATGGTTGAGGTGAATATGCTAACCATCCATGAATATGGTGATTCTTTAGATGCACTATTCATACCAGAAGCTTACCCAAAGGAAGGCAAGTGAAATTTAGAATTCCTTAAAAGGATTGATGTTGAAAGAGAGATAGTCAAAATGTGTCCCAGATGTGAAAAATATTACAATGAGGTAAGAGTTTTACCTACCAATTTAAAGGAATGTGACAGAATAGACCCTAAGAAAAAAGAAAAGGCCAAAAAGACTACTTTGGCTATGCAAAGGGATAAAGGAAGACAAAAAGAAAGAGAAAATGAGAAAAGTCAGAAGAAAAGGGACATGTTGAATGAAAAGTGGGTAACCAATGAACCACAGTCAAATAAGAAACAATGTGGAAGCCCAGGATTCCAAAAGGCCAAAACAAATGGTATAACCTTAATTATCAATCTCCACCTTCAACAAGGACTCGAAAGTGTCAAATACAAAGACAAACCAATTTTAAAAGGAGACAAAAAATGGGGGTGATATTTTGATCAAATGCCGCCCTAGAGAGTTAAGTGGCACTAAGCAAGTGGAAAAGAAGATGGACTAAGCAAAATATTTGAAAACTAAAGGTCAAAAAATTGAAATTAACATGACATGTGTTTTGCTAATTGATTTCACTATAAAGTCTAAGCAAGATTTAACTGATAATTTCTACGATGAAAATAATTGTAATGAAATAGTTGTTTTATATGAAAACATCTATGCTTTCTTTTAATGTCCAACAAAGCAAATGAAAATTCATTCTGACCTTTACATATAAAAGCCCATGTCGATAGCTGACCAATAAATCACATTTTGGTTAAAGGTGGTGCTTCTGTGAATTTAATACCAAGGTTAACTTTTGTCAAGCTTGGAAAATCTACCAAAGATTGGTGCTATCAAACATTGTGGTGTTAGATTTTAATGGGAGGATGTTGGCAGTAGAAGGAGTAGTGCTAGTCAATTTGAAGGTTACTTTTGTATCCCGACAAACTCTTTTTGTAGTTGTTCCATACACGTCAAGCTATAACTTGCTATGAAGACGAGATTAGATCCATGCAACTAGTGTTATACCCTCAACTATTCATCAAAAACTAGTAATGTGGGCTAGTGATGGTCGTTTAGAATGTTTCTTAGTTAATGATAGTCCTTGTTATAATCAACAATGTAATGTAAAGTTTGAAATCTACAGTCTCTACATTAAACCCTTAACAATTGAAAGTAACTTTGACCCTAAAAAAGTTAATATTTGCATTCTAAATTCATCAGGATTCTATATAATTCCAAAGTCTATGGACTTGGGTTTGGCCTATGAAAATAATGAATAATATACAAAAGCATTTAGCTCGACCATCGACCTATATGGTAAAGTGAAAGGAAACATTGATCCTCCTAGATTGTATTTATGATGACAATCCACCTAGATTTATTAATTCACCTTTGAGAAATGAGAAAAAGAAAATTGAAGTCCAAGATCTTTTAGAGGAAGTGTATTCAGGAATTAGGAATTAAAAAAGTGCTAACTTACATCACTGTACCTTTACCTAAAGTCAAAAAAATTAGAATAATTCAAGTACTAAAGGAATACATAGATTGTTTTGCATGGAATTAAGAGGAAATGTTGAGTTTATGCTAAGACCTAGTTGAACACAAATTGCTAATTAAAGAAGGAATCTGACCACACAAACATACTCCTAGGCATTTTTCTCATGATATTGTTCATAAAATTAAAAAAAGAGATTGAAAGGCTACTGAAAGCTACTTTCATTTGAACCACCAACTATTCCAAATGGATTTCAAATGTGGTCCTAGTGATGAAGAAAAATAAAAAACTTAAAATGTGCATTGACTTCAAAAATTTTAATAACGTAACACTAAAAGATGAATACCCCATTCCAATAGTTGGCATGCTAGTTGATTTGGCTTTAGGGCACATTATGTGCAGGATGATACATCAAAAATAGCTTTTAGATATGCTGGAGTGATAGGAACCTTTGAATGGATGGTGATGCCTTTCAGTTTAAGGAATGTAGAAGAAACCTATCAAACAACTATGAACATAAATTTTTCATGACTTAATCGGCAAAACGATGGAAGTTTACATTAATAATATAGTAGTTAAAGCTGAATCTCATAGAAAGTATATCAAAAATTTGGTTTAAGCCTTTCAATAGATATGTCAAAAAAATCTAAAAATGAACCCTTTTAAATGTGCATTTGGTGTTTCTGTTGGTAATTTTTTAGGATTCGTGGTTCACTAAAAGGAGATTGAAGTTGACAAAAACAATGCCAAGACAATTTTAGAGACTGCTACTTTAACAAACAAGAAGGAATTGAAAAGCTTTCTCGACAAGGTAAACTTCCATCGATGTTTTATTTCTAATTTATCTAGTTGAATAAGAATATTTTCACATATGTTGAAGCTAAAGGCAGAAGAGGAGTTCTATTGGAAGAATTGTCATCAATAGGCATTTGAAGACATCAAACAATATTTAATATCACCCCTAATAATGTCATCTCCAATATCAGAAAAGCTGCTTAAACTTTATGTTTCAGCTTTTGATGATATAATTAAGTATTTTTTAGCTTAAGACAATGAAATAGGTTAAGAAAGGGATATCTTTTATCTTTCTAGGGTTTTAAATTTTGTAGAGAAAAAATATTCAAGAATGGAGAAGTTGTGTTTGTCTTCGTATTATTTTTGTGCAAAGTTACATTGTTATTTGTTGCCAACTAGTATGTATGTTATTACAAAAACTGACATTTTCAAATATATGTTGTTGAAACCATTCATTTACGAATGTGTTGGAAAATGACTTGATTTTATAGGATTTTCCTTGTAATAATGTCCATCAAAGCCTATTAAGGGATAGACAATTTCTGATTTTATAGTCGAGCAGGATAAGAAGACAACTATGTCTATATAAGACCTTGGAAGTTATATTTTGACAATTCTTGTCACAAAAATAGTTTAGGTGTAAGAGTTTTAATCATTACACTAAAAAAGAAACCAATTGAATTTTTATTTACTTTAGATAAATAAAAATACTCTAATAATGAAGCAAGATGTATTAAAATTTATGGTGATTCACAATTAGTCCTAACACAAATTTCTCAAGAGTATAAATGTTTAATGCGAGATTGATAAAGTATTTGGCAATCACATTCAAACTTTTGAAAAGATTTAAGGATATAATTAAAACATGTGTCAAGGTGGGAAAATGAAAAAGCCAATGAATTGACTTAAATTGCCTCTAAGTACAAGATTGATAAAAAAAATTGCAAATTTAATTCAACAACATGCTTTCCTAGAAATTTTAGAAAGTCAAGAAATGTTATGTAATGAAGTTAGCACTATGCCATTATATTAGAGAACTTCACTGGTAAATTACTTGTCAAATCCTTCACTATTAGTTTATTAAATATTAGAGTAAAGGCTATCAAATTTGAATTAGTACATGGGTCTCTTTATAAGAAAGGTTTTGAAGGGCAATTATTAAAATGATTGGGTAATGAAGAAGCATTGACAACATTGGTCAAAGTGCATGAAGGAATTTATGATGCATACCAAGCTAGGGTCAAAATCAAGTGGTTCTTATTCGATTAGGTTATATTGGCCTAAAATTATTAAAGATTGCATTGATTATACCAAAGGATGTGTAGAACGTAAAAAATATGGGTCAATTTAGAGAATACCAACTGCTAATTTTAATTATATAATAAAACTATGGCCATTTAGAGGTTAAGCAATAGATTTAATCAAGAAAATATACCCATCATCCCCTTAAGGACATCATTTTATTTTAGTGGCCATAGATTATTTACTAAGTGGGTTGAAGCTATTGTGTTCAAAGAAGTAAAATAATCTAATATAACGTCATATTGTTTGTAGAATTGGTTTACCATAAATGGATACTACATACAATGGAACAGTATTCACAGATTGACAAATTAAAGAGTATGCCAAGTTGAGGTGAATTAAAATGTTAACTTTGACACCCTATTATGCATAGGCTAATGGTAAAGTGGAAGCTCCCAACAAGGTGATCATAAATGTTATTAAAAAGCATGTCAATTAGTATCTAGAAGATTGGTATAAGATGCTTGATAATGCCTTATTGGCTACAAGAAATACTTGTAAAGAGTCAACAGGGGTTACACCATATAAGCTAATATTTGGTCACGATGTTGTTATTCCAGTCAAAATGACAGTTCAATCAAAGGAAAAATCAACTATCCAAGGTTTATTACAATTGTTTAATGCTTAATGAATTAGAAGATTTGGATGAAAGTCGGTGGCAAACTTTAAGAAATTTGATCCACAAAAAAGAAAAATTGGCTAAGTCTAAATACAAGTGTTTGAAAGTAAAAAAATTTGACATTAGCCAATTAGTTTGGAAAGTCATACTGTTGATGCAGAAAACATCAAACTACGGTAAATAGACCCTATATTAGGATAGACCATTTAAGGTTACACATATATTCAACAGAAATAGCTACAAAATAAAGCATATAAATAAAAATATTATTTAAATAATAAATGTTAAATATCTAAAATCTTATAAACTGAGCATCCATGAAGTGCACATTAAGAATCTAAAATAAAAGTTACAATACTAGTTAAAAAGAGTCTGTTCTCTTAAAGTTCAAGTCAAAGGTAGATTTGACTCCCCTCTATTACTGAGTCACCACCATCTTCTATGATTATACTATCTTGCAAGCAACACCAACTTCATGAACTTGTGTTGTAGTTGTCTTTAGATCAGTCAAGACACCTGTAACTTTTTTGACAAATTGGGCTCTATCTTCATTGGTTGCTTTAACCATAACTTTCAAGTTCAATTGATTTACTTTAACCCGACAAAGTTATTCTTGTAATTCTGTAATTTTTTACTCAACTATAACAATCTCCTTTGAATCGTTCTTAGCTAACTCCATAACTACATTATGTTTTTCAATCAAACTTTTCCTAATCCCAGCAGTGTTTTTGGAGAATCTAACCAATTCTTCTTTCTTTAACAATAATTCATGGAGATTACACCTAGTAGCAGTACAACCTTGCCTAAAATGGGTAACAATTACTCTTGAAAATTAAGAACAAAAGACTTTAAACCTACTATGACTTCAATTTTAGAAGTGCCTTGCAAAATCTAAAGTGAAGATTGGAGAGCACTATGTTAGTGGTCATATGAGATATCAACTTCCAAATCATTTTGTAGAATAATGTTGAGAGTCCGGATGGCTTGCTATAGTTTGTTTTGTCTATGATTCTTTGATTCAGGGACAAGGGTAAGGTCATCTAACTTAGTCTCAATTAAAACAAATGTCAAAAAAGTCTCATCCTCTTCTGATAGCAATGACTCCAAAGTTGCTTTCTATTTATCTACCTCTTTGAATTGTTGAGTTCTGTCAACATTTGGTAGTTTGGTTTTTTGACAAAGAGATTTAAGAAAAGGCATAGACTCAGGATTGTCAATAACCTACTTTGATGGAATGGCATGATGTTCAAAATGTGTTACTTTAGGATTAGTGAAAAAATCATGAGTGATTAAAATCTATTAATTGATGCATTTAGTTACTTGCATAGAAGGCTCAACATCTAGATTAGATGTTTGCTTACCTTGAAAAGAAGTATCAAGGAGAATAAGCATCGATAAAGAAATGAATAAATAGAACAGATAATATTACAAATCAATGTTTAACTTGAACACAAGTAGGGTCTAAGAAAGTGAGATTGCTGGAATGGTAGAAAAAGTAGGTTTGATTATGATTGGCTTCAAATGAGATACAATGTGGATTGGGTTTTGATCTTGCATAAGCAATGTCAATATCCAAAGAAGTAAAAAACTGTAAGGAATGAAATTAGTCAAGAATACCTTTGACTAAGTTGTATCTTGGGCAGTTGAAGAAACTAGCTATAAAGTTAGTTACGAAGAAATTTCAGACATAATACATTTAGAAATTGTACTACTAGTCCCTTTCAACTTGATTATCCTCTTCTTTTTACAAGGCCTTTCAGCTTTTTCTTTGGTCATTGCTTCTTTTTTGAACACTTGGGTATTAGCCAATCTAGATTGAGTTTTCCTTTACTATTTTTTTTTTATTTTTTCATACTAGTTGCTCATCATCCAAAACCATTTGCTTCATTGTGTTTCCTTTGCACTTCCTTGGCTATAGCTCCATTTCATTATCTCTATGAACTATGCTAGGAATCTTAGGCCCCGTTTGGTTGGTCATTTTACCACCTAGGAAAGGGAATCAAGTATCTCATTCCATTACCTAATGTTTGGTTCATACTCCCTTAATGTCATTCCCTTACTTTTCCTTAACTCATTCCCTTACATCCATTCCTTCTTTCTTACTAAGGTTTCCCACTCCCTTTCTTCTTCACA
>JANHAO010008113.1:0-19544 GCA_026873985.1 Saraca asoca | reverse complement strand
ATCACTTTGGTGACTAACAAACCCATCTTTTACTATATAATTCCAAATCAAATCACATAAACACTTTTCCTATCATTTTATAGCACAACATACACTTTCACACGCCATCCACGAGCCAAAATAACCTTTCACGCGCCACTAGCTACATTCCACGTGCCGCCAAACATCGGTATTCCTTCCCACGCACCTCCACGCGCCGGGATATGCTTACACATGTTCACACATGCCGCCTACCACCTCCTACGCACTTCCACGCGCTCTCACGCACCTACACACACCGGATCTCTCTTCTGTGCGTGGGTGCACGCGCTTGACGTGGAACACACGCTCTCATGCGCGACACGTGCGTGCACGTGTCAGCATCAGCATCCACGCGCCTTCTGGCGCATGTGATGCACGTGCCCGTAAATGGTCTGTAACCGTTGCCGGTCCCTTCACGTGCCTTACAGGCGCGTGTGATGCACGCACCCGAAATCGTCTTCTCCAGCAGCCGGGTTGCGCGGGTCGACCCTGCTGCTGGCGCGACCCGGTTTCATCGAAACGGGTCTGGGCGTGTTGCTTCCATTTTTCGATGCGTTTCTGGCAGTTTTCCAACCGTTTTTCCAGCAGTTTTCGGCGTCTTTCATGCCTTTTTGTCCAGATACATTCATACATAATTTTTTAGGACGATTTGTACAAAAATTTGGAGATAATCAAGGCTTTTCTTAGATGTTAACTCTAATCCAAAATGCTCAATTTCTTTAACATCTGAAAATGTAATTTGCTTTTTCTGCCTAATCCAAAAATGGCATTTTTACTCTTCCGAAAAATGCAATTTCTTAATCTGAAAATAAAATTTTTTGACTCTTCCGAAAATGCAATTTTCCACTCTGATTCAAGAATTATCTCTGTCCCATTCGAAGCAAATATCCAAATTCAAAATCCATGTTTACAGTATCGATCAAAATCATTTACAATCAATTTCATCAATTCATAATTCATACCAATTAGGGAAAACAAATTTTTAACGGAGAATCATAATATCCCTAACCAGGCTCTGATACCAATTGATGGAAAAAACTTTAATTTACCATAATCTAATTCGTAGTTTTTCTAGATTCTAAATCATACAGAAAAACTACATCAAACTATAATTGAATCTTAGATAATATAATTCTCACATCCATGATGAAGGATTAAATCATACCTGGATCCATGATTTCTCTATCAATTTCTTCATATGAATTTTCCCCTCTCTTCTTTTTACTTTCCTTGTATCTCTGATAGTTAAGATACGGTTTGTTTTTCTTCTTTTGTGTATGTCTCTTATGTTATCTCTGACTGGAGACAACTATTTATATTGAAGAGAGAGGAGAGGCAGTGATATTTTATATTCTAAAATAACCTCCACTGACTTTAATTATTTTCAAACCTAACCACCACCACATTAGGCCATCTTTACTTAAAGTCAGTCTATTAGTTATATGGGCCACTACAAATTATTAAAAATAATCTAACATCAATCGCACACCTTCAAAATGAATTTTAATATGTGACAAGGATTGCATCATTTTGTCAAGTTTATGAAGTGAATCTTACATTTTTAAAAGTGATAAAGTAGATCCATATAATTCAAAATTAATTCAAGAGAATTTGTTGGATTTTTTTTTCTTTTTCACAAACCTTGATTATGTTTAGTAAATGATGATGACATGTAAAGGTTTCAGAGCTGATAAAAAGCATGGAAAAGGAGTGGCCATCACTGAGCTGCCCAGGGCTAAGGTTTTGATCACATGAATGGGAAAAACATGGAACATACGCAGAGTCTGAGCTTGACCAGCGTGAGTACTTTGAAACTGCTCTCAGACTCAAACAGAAAGTGACCTCCTCAACATCCTCAAGGATGCAGGTACATCTAATCATTCAATTTTCTAAGCATAGGTAAGAAAAAAAAAATAATAATAATAATAAATAGCATCACATTCACTTGTTTTTTTAATAAATTATTATTCGTCCGAAAAATCTACCTTATGTGTAATGGGATAACTGAGTCCACAAATTTTTTCCACTTATATATTTAATTAAACTTTTGTACAACATAATAAAATTACATGCATATCAGTCAGAAGAAAGGAAAAATTTATAACAAAAATCAAAACATTTGATTTCACTCATTATTCACATTAACACGCTCGAAAAAAAAAAGAGATTAAAAAAATAATTACTGATTATTTAAACTTTAATTTTAATATACTTTTAATCTCAAAAATTAAAATTTCTGCATCTATCAATTTATTTAGCAAATTTTGATTTAAACTAATTCTATTTTCTCACTTATCTTGATTTGTTTCAATTGTCAATTATGTGTATGAGAATACTTGAAGTCTAGTTATTTATCATTTCCAAGCTTTAATATATATGTTGCATATTGCAAAAGCTTATTCTAATGATTGAGTGGAAGAACTTTCCAGGACTGAACCAAATGATGAATTTTACAGCTTAGACAGCATTAGAAAAGCTATAAAAGAGGGTACTGGATTTACGTCAGGGATTGAGTGCAATAAGGATTCAGCACATAACACCCAACTTTACCAAGTCTATATCTGTGTGGACACTCTTCTGATCTCATTCAGTTCTTAAAAGATTACTACCAGCTGATGTGATTCTAAAATTCAGTTCCCCAAGTTTTAATCAGGACATTTTATTTGACAATTAAAGGTAAGAAAAAACATACATAATTTTGTTATTTTATTCATCAAGTAATTATACAGATAATTCAAGATCTTAGTATGTTGAATATTTAAATTGAATTATCATTCTTTTTCATTGAGATTTATGTTTTTTATTTAATTCATTTATTTTAAAATTAAAAAAAAAAAAATAATAATAATAATAATAATACATATTCTTCTGCGGAGTTTAAACTCCATATAAAATTACCCTTATTTATTACATATCATTTTCTATGTTTTCGTAACGTGTGTGCCTTGTGGCAACCTCGAAGTCCAAGGATTGCTACATTGTAAATGAATTCCCAAAAATGCTGTTCTTAAACTTGTTTTCATTTCATTTTTTTTTCTTAATTTACATTTGATTAACGACCTTTCACGTTAATTATTATTATCTTATTTATTGGAAAAGAACATAGATCAGACAAAAAAATAAAAAGAAAAAAAATGCTTTTACATCTCATGAAGTATAAAAAAAAAAAAAATGAGGCTTCCCCCTTATTTTAAAAATTTATACAAATTCTTTTTAAATGGTGCATTCTCGCCATATTTTCCTCTAATTTAATGTTTTCCGTCCTTTAGCCGTTAATTTCTCTGTTAGTGTATGGTTAAAGGGCTTTTTTAACTAATAAAAATTCAATTTTACCCCTGGTTTCATTATGTAAACATATAGTCTCTTTTTATAAATATTTTTTTGGTATATTTTTGTTATGCCTTGTAATTGTCAATTTATTTAAAATTGTAGTGGTTTTGTATTAGGTTTATGCAACTTATTTTTTTACTTCAATTTTCAAATTATGATAAGTTCAGCTAATTAAAAAATTGATAACAAAAAATATTTTAATATGAAAATCATTTTTCTATTAATGGAAAACAAAATATAATATACCTAGTTTATTGTGCATGTTGACAAATTAAAAAATATATACACTTGAAAATTAAAAAATTAGTGAAGTAGTATTTTAATATAAAAATCACTTCTCCATTAATAAAAATAAAATATAAAACAATACAGTGCAAGTGCAATTATATTATTGCAACACAAGTCTGATTGATGATTCACAACTATCAGGTTTTACCCCTTGTTTACCTTTTATTAACTTGTCTCTAAAATTCTCAAAATATAGTGAACTACATCAAAGTATAAATATAGTGATGATTTTTTTTTGCAGTTAGCGACAATTTTAAAAACTGCTGAAAAAGTAAATATAATAGTGATTTTTTCTGAATTTAGTGGTAGTTTTCTAGATAATTTTTTTTAAAAAAATTGCTATTGGTGGCTTTTTTCACTGCATTTAATGGTAATTTTTCAGAAATTTTTATGAAAACAATTTGTTTTTAGTGACGGTTAGCCCTGCATTTAGCGGCAATTTTTCATAAAATTATTTTTGACAGTGGTTAACTCTACATTTACTAATGATTTTACATAAAAAAAATTTTAAAAAAATTGTTTTTGGTGATGGTTGCCATTAAATTTAGTAGTGATTTTTTGAAATTTTTTTCAAAAAATTGTTTTTTGTGATAGTGTACATTACATTTAGTAATGGTTTTCTGAAATTTTTTTAAAAAATCACTGTTGAATGTAGTATTTCAGATTTTTTTTTCCTGTCCTAATTTTTCCTGTATCTATTAACCTACAACAAAAATAATTTACAATAAATGCATACATTTTAAATAAATCAAACTAAGTACAAATTTCTTATTAATAATAAATATTTAAACATATTTATCAAACATTAGAATTCATCACGTGTATACATCGTTTAACAATGAGAAGGGAGAAATCACAGTGAACGTCATAACCAGCGGACAAAGAGGGCCTTCAATATGCAACATGTCAACTTTTTACATCTGATAGCTGTAAAATAAAATTAAATCAAATTATTATATATATAAAAAATCAAATCTAGAAAATTAGAAATTTCAAGATATAAGCAAGCATGGAAATTTACTTTGATTATGGATAAATAAGAGCTTTGAGAAAATTCAATTCAGAAAGTCCACACTATTTTGTTTAACAAAAAACTTCAATTAGAAAAATGGAATTAACATGGCATTTAGGTGGCAGTATGCCACAAATTGTCTCAATTGATTCTATCATTCAGTTCCAGCACGGGATTAAGCTCATGCAACTGCAACACATCCAAAGTTGAGAATTAAGAGCTTAGAATGTCATATTCTCCAATCTTTAGGTTCAGTTTCTGAAAAAACTGAAGATTTTTTCTTTATTGAGTGCATGAACCAAATGTCAATAGATTTGCAACTACGAAGTGGCCACATAATTCCTATAACATCATCGAAGGGAGAATAACTTGCCAATCTAATGAAGATATAGAGAAATAGGTTTTTAGGTTCACATGCTAGAATTGAAATAGGCAAATAATGATTTTGCAGAAAAGCAAAAGATGAGTGCGGGTATTATGTTAATGTGTAATTGTACTAAATTTGTTAACTATAAACAAATTATAATATATGATTTAATAGGCACTTGTATCCTTTCATCCCCCTTTTCATTTTGTCAGTTTCTTTAGTATCTTTTTTCCTTTTTCAAAACCCCATCAAGGCCAGCATTATCAACACACAGTACTTTACTATCCCACTACATGTAATGCACCTTTTCATTCTTGGTAAGCAGAAAAGGAATTAAGTTCATCACCAAGCAGCCTATGGAGCCAGATTTGTGATTATGGAAAAGGAAATGTACTTGTAGGTTCAATTTTGTTAGAGTCTATAAAAATTATATTTTGGTTAAGTTATGAGAAGCTTTCTTGGAAATGTCTTAAATTATTTAATGTATTTGTATTTATTAATATTAACTTATGATTTATATGCAATAAATACAGTAACAAGAAACACAGCTAATCCATTAGCAATAATCAACAAACATAGCTAATTCATCATCAACAAGTAGAAAGAAAAATAGAAATTTACTAGTAGAGGGTGGGCTATCAAATTGACAATTTCTTTAGCACTGTCCCAAACAATTTTTTAAAAATTAATCCAATGCTCCCTCTATAGCCAATTGCCTTTCATAGTCAAAAGTCAACTCTACCTACAAACTTTGAAATCTTGCTTGCACCTCCTCATTAGGACTAGGGCTATCAAATGTCATGTCATTGAACTTCTGAAAAGCTTTGCCAAACACATTTGAAGGGGATGGTCTAAAGCCCAAACCTCGAACCCATCCAGAGTGCTCTTTCCCAAATACCTTTGCCATGGCATCATCTAGTGACATGGCCTGAGATTGCAATGAAGGGTCTTGGGACAAGATCCCCTCAATTTACTTATGCAAAAGTAGAATATCCACTTTATTAACATGTTTAGGAATGTATAATCCTATAACATAAAACATGAAGCAAAGATTAACTCCTTTATTAACATAAGTGCCATTCGATTTCTTATGAACATAAAATCATAGATCTGCTTTTCCTGCTGGATGACCTAGCTCTTCAGCCTACAAAAGAATATATATCAATTTAGATGGTATATCTCAACTTAGATAATGTACTAGTACTTAAATAAGAAAGCATGGAAGAAAACCAATTCATCCCTTGTCCTAGAAAAGCTTTTGGAGCCAACTATGTGTGGAACAAGTTGCTTCTGGTGATTCGATGCATTTTTCCCATACATAGCCTACAATAAGAAGGAATCATTATTAGTGACATTTGCATATACATTTTGATTAAATAGTGTACTTACATTAGACATTACTTTATACTTTTCCTCATTGTTCTTGTCTACAAACATCTTCCATTGATCCCGAAGAGCTCCATCCAGGATCTTTTCATACATTCCCTCCAAAGTCTAGGAGGAATCATTGAAATCATGCCTTATCTTGCCTTTGAAGTCCCTCCACTTTCTGCCCAGCTTCTTAAGTGTCCAACTCCTTGCAACAAAATCTAGCACATCAAAGTGAAACCTCGACTTCAAAGAATAGATAAAAAAAAAACTTTTGTTAGTTTATATAATAAGTATGATGTCAAATGCAAATTAAATGCACAATTTTTTTACTACCTTGATTTCTTTGTTGAATATTTTATCCTTCCAAGCCTTGAGCACATTCCTTTAATTAGCATAACTGATTGGGAGGTTAATAAGCTCAAAAGCCAACTATCCCAAAATTTGCCCATACATGTTGGCAGCATCTTTCGTTGGTGCACCATAGTTATCAAAGGGAATGACTATCTTCTAGTTCTATAATTCCCACACATCAGCAATTTTCACGTCCACCATTTTTTGACATCTGTCAGGATCTATTTTGCAAATGAATGTTTAAGTAGTATAATTAGGTATAGTAAATACTCTCCATCAATGACACACATACCTATAACCGTGACTCTCCAGTGGCCTCTGGGTGATGGACAATTTACCAATGGTTGTTGAGCTCCTTCATCATCAACTACCCTTTGCTTTGCTGAGATGGTGAAAGGTCTGATACCACATGGTGGGATGGTGAAGAATTCATTAATGCCATAGGCTGGGTTGGGGGAAGAGACTCAGTAATGTGAAGCTATAAAGGATCAAAATGAGTATGTGATGAAGATTGTGCTGGATCATACGATGTAGGGCATGATTTGCTTAGGTTTCTACTCTTCTTTCTCTATGGCATAGCTACAAAAAATTTAACAACAAAATTTAGAAACTTTAAAAAGATAAGTAGACATATAATTCTAACAAATGGTAGAATTAAAATTAAATACAACTAATGATCAACATTTAGTATTGAAACAAATGAATAGAATAAATAAATGCAGTGCCTATCATTACACTTCTATAATTCTAGCTATTTTGTTCTTCATTATCCATATTGTCCCCAACGTCTAGCATAACCATGGCCTCATCATCTGTAGCCTCTCTCACAATGGCTATGGTATCAACATCATTAGGAAAAAACATTTAAAAGTCTTGTGTCATATATGGCTTAGTCTCACAAATTGTTTCTTCCACTTCCTCATCCATTTCTTACAAATTCCTTAGTTTTAAGTGGACAACAACGCTCCAATCTTAATCCACTTCATCATTCATATAATATACCATCTATGCTTGTGAAGCTAATATGTATGGATCATGCTCTTCACGCTCACCAATATAGATCAGATGAGAAAAGTTAACAGAAATAAATTGGAATGGATCTTTTCTTATACCCCTATTGGTATTAACTCATTTACATTTGAATAAAATAACAGTGAACTGGTCATGGTAGTTTAACTCAATGATGTTAACCAGTTTTCCATAGTACCCTAACTTAGCAATTGTAAAAATTTCACTATTCTACGTTTTCAACCCTTCTTCTTGCTCAACTGTGCGAAACTTGAAGCCACTAATATTGTAAACATTAAACCTTTTGGCTTGCCGAAGAGGTCTTTGAGCCAAAAACTTTAAATCATCAAATACCTTTGTGTGACTATTGACGTTCATGATCTACAAAGATTGCATATTGAAACGTATTACTTATATAGATTAATTTTGAGAAATTATAGATAGATGAAGAGAATCAAACTTACATGGTGAGCAAACCATTCAACAACTTCCTTATTAATAGCTTTTGTTATATCTACCTCTGATTGAGTTTGACTATTGAGTTGTCTCTTTGTTTGAGTCCTCAATTCCTTAATGAACAGGTCAGCCATTAGGCAATTGAACAACACATACCTGTGTACTTATGCTAACTCCAATTGTATTATCATAAAGTTGATGCCCGTCCAACCAGTCAACCTATCTTAGGAAATATATATGACTTTAGATAGGAGTCACCATGTTTAAAAAAGTCATTAACTCATCTAACTCGATTGAATCTTTTCTCAATTTCATCCAAATACTTTGAACAAAAAGTAAGACATTCCTTAACTAAGTAACCTTCAGCTATGGAGCCTTCTAGTTGAGCCCTATTTTTCATGTAAGACTTTAAATGCCCTAAGTACCTATTGGGTGCAAAATAAAACATACAAATATGATTAGCTAAGGATTCCATTACTAGCGATGCAATTGTTGTTGAAAATAAATCAAGTGTATGCACTTTTTAATGGGATACATCCATCGATAATGCACGAGTCCTCTACATTTTGCCTCTTCGACAAGATGAACAGTCAAGTGAACCATTATAGTAAAGAAGAATGGAGGAAATAACATTTCCATATGGCAAAGTGTGAGTACAATTCTTTCTTGAAGCTTGTCAAGCTCACTTGGATTCAAAGATGTACCGCACAAGTTTTTTGAAGAATGAACACAACTTAACTAAAATAGCATTTACATTCCTTGGTAACAAATTGTGCAATGCCAACGGTAATAATTGCTCCATGAGAATATGTGAATCATGGCTTTTCAATCCAGAGAACTTGCAATGCCTTAAATCAATACATCTTGAAATGTTACTCGAATATCCATCAAGTACTTTCGCATTCTTCAATCTGCAGAGACATACATCCTTTTGGCATTTGTCATAGCAAAAAGTGCCAAAAGGTATTTTCCATTCTCATCAGCCTACAAATCTCACTTTACATTTATTGCTTGTAGGTCTTTACAAGCATTAAGATAGTCCTTCATCTTCCTTGTTCATTGAGCAAAGTATAAATCACATTATTGCACACATTTTTTTCAATGTGCATAACATTAAGATTGTGACGTAATAAATTAAATTCCCAATATGGAAGTTGAAAAATATATTTTTCTTCTTCCATTGTTGTGTTTCACTTTCATCTGCCAATGTACCTCAAGATTTTTTTCTTGCTTCTTTCATCCCGAGAACCTTTCCAAATATGACATTAACATTTTCTAACTGTTCCAAAATTTCAGAACCAGACAATGTTTTTGGTGGCTCTCTCAACTCTGAGTTTCCATTGAATTAAGGCTTGTTAGGCCTAAACCTATGAGATGCATCTAGAAAGCAACAATGACACATGAAGTATCACCTTTTACTCTATAGAAGATGTTGAGGCTTAAAGTCAAAGTTACAAACTGGGCAAGCCAAGTCAGTGTGAGTGTTCCACCCAGACAAGTTTCCAAGTCAAAGAAAGTCACTAATTATTCACATTAGAGCTACACGTATTTTGAACATTTTATTTGTAAATGCATCATATGTTTCCACACCATCATTCCATAACTCTTACAATTCTTGAAAGAGCCTACTTCATACATATCTAAGGAGGCAAGTTATAGAGATTAAAATAACTAATCATATGCTATAACTAGTACTTAAATTCTCATGAGGGTTGAAACCATCACAAACAAGGCCAAGTCGTACATTCCATGGATCTGAAGAAAATTCTAGATTTAATGAATCAAGCCTCTTCCATGCTTCATAATCCCCTAGATGTCTCATTAAATCATCATTATTACTCCCCACAGCATGCCACTTCGTGTGCTATGTAGTTTTAGATGACATGAATACTCTTTGCAAACATGGCTTAAGTGGAAAGTAACGTAATAATTTTGTAGGAGTTTTCTTCCCCTTCTTTCTACTCTTTGGTGCGGCCCTTCCATTATTACTGCCTTTTAATTTCCATCTAGAGGTATGACATCTCTTGCACTCTTATTTATCTGTATCCTCTCCCCAATAAAGCATGCAATCATTTGGACATGCATGTATCTTTGTGTAGTTAAGTTTAAGGTTGTTAATGATTTTCTGAACCTCATAGAAAGATTCAGGGATCTTTGTATGAGTAAATGTATCATGCAGCAACTCTAATATCATGGACATTACTTTATTGGTAATCCCACACAAGCAATTGATGTGATAGAGCTTCACTATAAAAAAGAGTTTTGAATACTTGGAACACCTTTCATGCAATTTCTAATTTCTATCTTTAACTAACTCATAAAATTCTCTAGTTTGTTCACTTTGACCCGCATTTAGATTAAGCTCCTCATCTTTAGCAATTGATTATAGTGGTGCTTCAGGTTCATGCAAGTTGCGTCTAGAGATTCCAAGCACATCATTTATCATCCGTTGAATTGAATTCTTACAGAACTTTGATGTAAATGGTTCATTGCCAAGATGCTTAATAGTTGAGGTGTCTATGACACTAGATTCCCCATACCAAATCCACTTTGTGTATCCAACTAAAAATTATTTCAATACAAGTGTTCATATACCTCATTTCTAGTCAACCATTGCCTAAATCTATAATCAAGACATAAACATTTTATTTTTCCTTCGACGGATCGATTTAAAAGTACAAAATCTAAAAAAGCCTTTAAACCCTTCATGTATCTAATCGTGTTCCTAGGCAAAGTAATCAAAGATTTGTCCATTACTATGACTAGTACATTACCTATACAAGAATGAAAATTATAGAAGGTTTACATATTTTTTGTTTTGGCATCATGAACAAGAATATTAATATCTAAAAGAAATATTCCTAACAAAGAACTGTTAAGTGGGATAACATGTAGATTTTGAAAATAGAGAAAAAATTCACATATTTTTTTTATAGTTGAGGAGAGGTCAAATTATTTTTAAAAAAATAAAAAAAAAGACATGGGTTGCATTCTTTAAATTTAAGTAATGAGGTTATCCTCACCATTTTCCCCTTCATTTCTTCTCTGGTCGAAGCCAGATTCAATTTAGAGATTTGCATTCAACCCATGTTTATAATAGTATGAAAACACCATTTCATTTCATTTCAAAATACATTCTTTTTAAAAATATTGTTTGGATTTTAGTTAAAAAAATTATTTTATTTTATTTTATTTATAATTTTTATTTTAGTTACATTCATGTTATTATGAAATCTTATAAATTTGTAAAGGATTTGGGCTTAGAATTCATCTTGTTTGTCTCAAAATATTTTAATTGGATAATGATGAGTTTGTAAGAAACCTAGATCACACCTAAAATAAATTGTAAAATACCATCAACAAACTAGTCATTATCAAATTACCTTCAAATCTTTGATGATCACAAGACCTTAAAAAATTTGCAGCACTGGTATACTTCTCTCTCTTATCTTTCCTTATCTTCATATGCACAAGCACACAACATTTTTGTTATATACAAAAATCAGATTGCTTTTGACAGGTTGACAAGCTGCCCGAGTGCAATAAAGGCCTGGTTCGAGGAATACTCAGGACACTAAAGTTTCTCATTCATCTCGCTAAGAAACTCCCCCAGCTTGAGCTTGTCCATAAAAGCGAGCCCGACCTCGTCATTAGAGAGACTCACTCCCAAACCAAAGGATTTGGCATGCGAGGTGTGATCAGTGACCCGAAGGCTCACTAAGCCAAAGACCACAGGAGACCAAGTCATATCATGCCCAATGGATACTTGAGACCCACCTACAGAAGACAATCTGCAATAGCCACATGATAGGATTTTATTTGCCTAGTTCGTCTTGTACAATAAATGCTGATATAACATATTTACTGCATATGTAATTACTATTGTACCCTCCTTTCCTCTATAAATATGAGGAAGGAGCCTTCTGCAAAGGGAGTTGATCTTTTGTGTAGATAGAAACTCTATCAAAATAGAAAGAAGAAAGCCTGAGTACTGAAACCTTGTAGAAACTTCATCTGAATAATATATTACTATGGACATAGAGTCCGAATATATCCGGATTTGACTAAACCACATTAAAAATCTTATGTCTCTTTACTGCTCTTCCCTCTATCTTTGTGTATCCTACTGATTTGTTGTGCTTAAACTAATTCGTGATCAAAGATCCCAAAAGAATCCCTACCTGTTGGCTGGAGTTTGGCTCAATACTAAAATCTGACGTCAACATTTTTGGCACCATCTATGGGGATTTCACCTGTTCTGATTCATTTCCCATTGCAATGGCTAAAGGAAAAGCCACCAGAGCTTCAAATGCACAATCCAGTCTTCTAGAGGGTCATGTCTCGATGACAAACTCGTCTACTGTACCCGTTATTGGTGCAACTATTGGTGTCCCTCCAGCCAACTCCATACAACCAATTCCTACCACCAATGGTACCAATGGAGTGCAAACCTGACTCTAACACTAGGAGAAGCTTGAACACGTGATGAGAGAACTGACTAAAGCAGTTACATTGTTAGCATAAGGTGTGTAAAGATAGGTTGAAGCCTCAACACCCGTGGATGTTCTCCAGTAGCAGCAAACTCAACATTCAAGCAATCCTAACCAAGGCAATTCTCAAGCTCATTATTTGCAAGAGCAGACCCCAGGTTGCAACCCTTCCGACAACAAAGACCAAAGGATCCAACGATCATCCAACCAATACTCTAGGGTACCAGACCCGTTAGTTGGAGAGCTATTTCAAAAGATAACTCAGTTGGAAGAGCGCTTTCAAACTTCAAGTGATCGAGCTTGCTATGAGAAACGGTCACCACTCTCTGAGGAGATTGAAACTCGAACTTTCCCCCTCAAGCTCAAAGTCCCCGCAATTTTATTATATAATGGGGACTCTGATCCTTGTGATCATCTGGACGCATTTAATGTTCAGATGGACTTACAAATAGCTGACCCATTGGTCAAGTGCCAAGTGTTCCCAGCCACATTGGCAGGTGTATCCCGAGCTTGGTTTAGAAGCCTCCCAACTCACTCAATTGGTAATTAGGAAGACTGTCAATAGAAATTCATTAGCTAGTATCAAGCACTAAAGAAATAACTAGTGCCCCTGTCATCTCACTATGGTCTTCCAGTGCAAGCACGAGTCACTAAAAGACTATATTGCTAGATTCAGGCTCGAGGCCAACTCAGTGGAGAATCCATCTAAAGAAACCATGCTGGCCACCATCTCTATGGGACTCCGCAAAGATGGAAAGTTATACAAAAATCTATACAAGTCCTTGGTGAAAGACCTCACCGAGTTCTATGAGTAAGCTGCTAAGCAGATTAAGTGGGAAGAGGCCTTTAGCTCAGAAAAGTTTGACAAGAAGGATGAAAAGGTCAACTTCTCCCATGGAAAAAAGAGGAGCGACATAAACCAGGGTGATTACCCCACCGAATGGGGTGCGAAGAAGTCCAAAAAGCTCGGGGGTGCATGACCTCAACACTTGGACCATCATGAACAATATAGCATCCTATCAGATTCCCAAGATAGGATCTTCATGACAGAAAAGGATAGGGAAGACTTCGGGGTGCCCCCACCCTCTAGGATCCCTTATAGATGGAGAAACCATGAAGAACTCTATACCTATCACAATAAGGTCGGTCATGGCACTTCAAATTGTCGAGCCCTCAAGAAAGCAATTAAAGACCTGATTAGGAAGGGACATCTAAAGGAATACATGACGCAACCTGCAAGGCAATAACCCTAGCCTTCTCAACGTAATACCGACCAAGAGCCAGGGGGCTTGGTCTAAGTCATACATTGACAATGTATTTCAAATTTCAAAACGAATGTAAATGCCTTTCTTTCGCTTTGTCGAAAGTTAAATACTGATTGGCCTAATGTTGTTATCTCTCTCTCTGCTCTGCCTTTTTTGCTTCCAAGTACTTATAATATTTGTAGCTCATATGCGGTCAACTTCCACAAACCTCATAACAAATTTCATGCCAACTATGACCTTTGGTACGGTTGAGGCCCCTTGAAGCTTATTTCGAAGAAGAATTAACGAACACTTAACTAGTTAAGTTGTAGTTGTGGGCTCACTAAGGCGTGGAGACGCTCAAAATAAACTCACTTAACTAGCATAGCTACGTGCTCGCTGAGGCATGAAGATGCTCAAAATAAACTCACTTAACTAGTTAAGCTGTGGGTCACTGAGGTGTGGAGATGCTCAAAATAAACTCACTTAACCAGCGTAGCTGCATGCTCATTGAGGCATGGAGACGCTTAAAATAAACTCACTTAACCAGCATAGCTGTGTGCTCACTGAGGCATGGAAACACTCAAAATAAACTCACTTAACCAGTTGAGTTGCGGGCTCACTGAGGCGTTGAGACGCTCAAAATAAACTCACTTAACCAGCGTAGCTGCGTGCTCACTGAGGCGTGGAGACGCTCAAAATAAACTCACTTAACCAACATAGATGCGTGCTCGCTAAGGCATGGAGACACTCAAAATAAACTCACTTAACCAGTTGAGCTATGTGCTTACTGAGGCATGAAGACACTTAAAATAAACTCACTTTGCCAGCATATCTACATGCTCGCTAAGGTGCGGACGCACTCTTAAAAAACTCAATGCTAGCGTAGCTTCGTGCTCGCTGAAGCATAAAGAATTGATGAATTGATTACTTGCCTAAGGCAACGAGATCATGTTATTTCGCAGCACGAATGTGACCAACTATTCGTAGCTCTCATGTGAAGTTATTTACTTAATTGGCCACGAGGTTGGCCCAGGTGTGAGATCGTTCCAATTCATAGCTCACTTGTGACCAAGTGTTCGTAGCTCTCACATGATTTTCTGGCCATGCGCAGATCACTCAGAACATTTAAACAGTGCATACACAAGAAACAAGAATGGAAAATAGAAATTGCAAAAGGAAATTTTATTCATTAAAAGACTTCAACGAGGCAGAATTACATCAGAAAGCTCTGAATACAGGCTAACCAAAACACAAAAGGGAAAACCTATGACTAGTAAGAAGGACTGGCCATGAAGGGCCGCACCTTAGCTTATTAGAGCCCGTGTACCACCAAGGTCTTCAAATTTTTTTCTTCCAATGCATCCCCAGTGGCAGCACTACAGCTTCTTATTTCTCCAGCCTCCAACTCCTCTTCTAACTCATGAAAGAAGCAAATTAGGAAGTGCCAAGAGCTTGGCCTGTTGAACAATTGCCTTATGGCAACGCCGAGAAGACGTAGTCTAAGATCCATATGAGATCCCTTAATGTTATTGGGGAAGCCGAACCTTCCGAATTCTTTATGCAACAAACCATACATGCCCCATTGGAAAGCCAGAATGCTAGAAACAATGGTGGTTTATTAGGAGACTCCATGGTTTGTTCTATCCAGTGATAAAAGGGATTCCTCTTCCCTTATTAGAGCCAAGACTAACTCCATCAAAAGATCTAGATCTATCCCCCTAACTGCCATCATTTATTGCCTCGAATACCGGACACGTGTCATGGGAGGCACGGCTTAGAGCAGATAAAACAATAGTCTCGGAAGAAGATTTTGACTAACCAGAATTTGAAGAGTCTTAACTCCCAGCCCGTAAAGCGAGCTGAGAGTTGGGGAACTTATGTTATATACAAAAATCAAATTGCTTCTGACGGGTTGACAAGCTGCTCAAGCATAGTAAAGGCCTAATTCACGGAATGCTCAAGACACTAAAGTTTCTCATTCATCTCACTAAAAAGCTCCCCCCAGCTCGAACTCCCAACCTCGTCATTAAAGAGACTCACTCCCAGACCGAAGGATTCAACTTGCGAGGTGCAATCAACGACCCGAAGGCTTGCTAAGCTGAAAACCACAGGAGACCAATAAGTTGAAGACCACAGGAGACCAAGTCATATCACACCCAATGGATACTTAGGACCTGCCTGCAGAAGACAATCTACAATAGCCACGTGACAGGATTTTGTCTGCCTAGTCCGTCTTGTACAATAAATGCTAATGTAATATATTTACTACATATGTAATTACTATTGTACCCTCATTTCCTCTATAAATATGAGGAAGGAGCCTTCTGCAAAGGGAGATAATCTTTTATGTAGATAGAAACTATGCCAAAATAAAGAGAGGAAAACCTGAGTACTGAAACCTTGTAGAAATTTCATTTGAATAATACATTACCATGGACGTAGGGACCGGATATATCTAGATTTGGCCAAACCACGTTAAAAATCTTGTGTCTCTTTACTGCTCTTCCCTCTATCTTTGTGTATTCTGCTAATTTGTTGTACTTGAATCAGTTCACGGTCAGAGATCTCGGAAGAATCCCTCCCCGTTGGCCGGAGTTTGGCTCAATACCAAAATCCGACGTCAACAATTTTTTTGTTTATTATTTTTATTTTTTTCTCCCTATATAATCACATTTTAGAAAAAGTAGAAATACAAAGAGGACTAGTAAAAATGGTGGTAGCCTCAAGGAGAAAGGAACTAATGAAGAGAGAAAGAGAGAGAGAACTATATAAGAGAAAACAAAATGAGAAAGATAAAAATCAAACCCTTAATCTTAAATTTAATGTAGAAAATGTTGAATAACTTTTGAAATATGAGAATACTCCTCTAAATTTTGAAATATGAGAGTACTCCTCTCTTTGTCTTGAATTTAAATTTGATGATTCTTGATATCTCAATTGGGTTGTAAAAAGAAAAAGAGAAAGTTACAAAGAGTTGGCGTGAGGAAAAAGATGGAGGGAGTGGGTGTTGGACAAAAAGATGAGACTCTATTCTCAACTTGTCTTGTCCCTATCACCTTTCTTTTATTTTTTTTTTTTGTTACTTTGTTTTCTTTTTGTTTGTTTTGCTTTATCGTGTCAAACGAGTAGACTTTAGTTATTTACTGAATCAATGGTAAAAGAGTGCATATTTTTATTGATCACATGCCAAGTTTTTTTCTTTTATGTTTATCTTATAATTTTATTCTATTTATACATTAGTGGTCACAAATAATCATTTCACTGCATTATAAATTATTATTTGTGTTTTATGTATAATATCCTATAATATAATAAGTAAAAAATAGACTAAAAATTTGAATTTTTTTTTTAGTGTTTTTGGGGTGAGAGATATTTTTAAGGGTAGACCCACATGGGGCTTGGTAGGAGCTCAAGCCCTTACTCAAATTCTATTAATATTGAAGATATCATTCAAAGGTTCCAAAATATGGCACCTCGAACAGGGTTATTGTAATTTTTTTTTAAAATTCGATTATTATTATTTTAAAAAAAATTATCCAACTTATTGTCCTTTATTTTTCTTTTTATATATTATACTTCAAATAGATACTATTATTTCAATTCGTTAGCCCCCACTCATTATAAATCCTGGGTCTGCCACTAGGTATTTTAAGAGTTAAATCTAGTGAGTCGGTGAAAGTTCAAAAAGAAATTCTCAATATTATTCTACATGAAATTATTATATACATATTTTTAGTTTTTATTTATATATTGCACTATATTTTAAAATATGTCTTTTTGTCTAAAATAGTAAACTTTTTCTGACAATAGATAAAAGTTAGGAGATCCAATTACAAGTGCAATAAATATGGCTCCCAATATTTTTAAAGTATTTTCCTTTGTTCAAATTTTAGCCATAAATTGGATAAATTTGATGTATTAATTAAATTAATAGAATTAATACAACATATAAAATTAATGAAATTTATACAATATTTCAAGAAAAATTTTCTTTTTAACTCAAATTTTATATTATTATTAAATTGAGCACCTTTCATAATTTTAGTAGTATATTATAATCCAACTTTACTTTGCACATTATATTAAGTTTGCATCACATATAAAAAAAATTATATTATGTCTATAACAAATCGAAATTGAAAAATTCAATTATGAGTGCAAAAGTGATGGACCTTAATATTCTTGATGCATTTATTTCGTCTGAATTTGACTATAAAGTTGGAAGAATTTGAGACCAAAATATATTAAACTATTTAATTTGTTTTAAGTAACATTTACTTAAAAAAAAACTAAAGCTAAATAAAACTATAAAGTTTTATAATTGTTTCAACATTAATCAAGTGTGTAACACCCCGAATTTTCTAAAAGGAGTTTTGGTAATAAAATGGCTTTTCAAAGAAATCTGAAAGGGTAACTTTGAAAAGTTTGAAAATTGGAAACTGTAAATTTTAGAATATGAATTATTCAAACATAATAGAAAATGATTTTATCAATGATAGGAATCTTTAAAAAATGAAAGTTCTCAATTCAATTACTTATGAAGAAAAATTTGTGTTTTTGGAAATTAATATTCAAAAAAATCAAAATCAGGGCTACAAGTGCCCAACAAATGTAAACTTATAGTCATTATAAAGATAATTAATTAAACTAATTTGTGTCAAAATTTCACGGCCGCTGGCAATCGGTGAGCATGTCAATTTTGGATTTTAGGTGAAGAAGTTGGCAAAGTCACCAAATAAGAAAAACTACAAAACGTACTAAAGAAGAGGTCAAAGGGTCTTGACCAATTTTCCTTTTTTCATTTTTGCCCCTTAAGAAGTGATATCCTTCTCCTTTTAAGCTCCTTTCTGATTACATCAAGTAACTATAATACCCGAAAAAAAATTAAGAAATTAAAAAGGACTAAACTGAAAATATTTCAGGGACTGAAATGAAAAGCCTCAAAATCGGGTGGGGAAATTTTGGAAATAGCTTAAAGTTTTGGGGCCAAAACATAAATTTAAAAAAAAAAAGAAAAAATGGGCTGAAACCGGCCCAGTCGATTTTCGGTCAACCTTGGGCTGATTTTTCTTCAGAAGCTTCGACGAGCTTCTCATTTTTTACAGTTTCTCTCTCGGCTCTCCCCCTTGTCCCTCCCCCTTCTTCTCCGATGAACCTCGACAAACTCCGGCGTATTCCCAGCCATCCACGAGCTCCAGCGTAGTGGAGTGAGGCCAGCTGGAGTTCAGCGTTGCTTCTTCCTCCTCCGTGCATACGGCTTCGGTGAGCAAGAAGCTTCAGACTGCAGCTCCCCTCGCCAGAGGTGGCGGTCTCCGATGGCACGAGCTTGCTTGTGTCCATGGTGGTTTTTCGACGTGCTGGTTGGTTAGAGGCAGCTCAAGGCATCGTCTTCTCTTCCTCCCCTATTTCAGCCCCTGTTCGGCCAGTGCTAAGATCTGGGTCGCCGACGGCACTCTGATCGGTGGCAAGTTGGGGTTAACCTCCCTTTGACCTGGTGAGTAATCCTAGATCATCAAACTTATTTTCTAGTAACTCTAGAGTTGATTTCTCAAGATATTGTGTTAAATGCTCTAAATAGCACTATTTGTTCAAAAGCTTCCATA
>JANHAO010008112.1:0-19543 GCA_026873985.1 Saraca asoca | reverse complement strand
ATTACTTAAAATTTTATTCATTTTGTAATAAATTATATTAATTTTAAATCTTGTATTATAAATTTTCATTTTGCATTTCTTCTCACAAAAAATTCATAAGGGATATATAAAATACAAAGGGGGCCTTGGGATAGGATCTTACGATCCCACGATTTACGATCCTAACCCACCCTTCCGATCCTAGGTGGGATCGCGATTCTGACAACCTTGCCCTACTGTGTTTGTGTGATGGCCAATGGCCTGCTTTGTGTGTGTGATGGCCAACGACCTGCTTTGTGTGTGTGATGGCCAATGGCCCGCTGTGTGTGTAATGGCCAGTAGCCTTGGGATGTTGTCTTTTTTTTTTTTATAGATGATAGGAATGCATGAGATTACCTTAATTTCCTTCAATGTATGGCTCTCACTTCCTAAGGAAATCTATTGGAGTAGGGTCAGTGATGGTTGAGTTGGTCTTATCCATGTTAAAAAGTTTGAATGGTGAATGGAATGTTGTAGGTATATTAACAAAATGGTAAGAGAGTTATGCAGTGTGTTGGTGGTACCTTTTCCTAGTAGTGGGCCATGAGCCCTCTCCAATGCCTGTGAGGAATATTTTTGAGTATTGGACAATTATTATATACTTGTGGCATGAATGAATTTCTTTTGTCTCAGTGTCAAAATCATTTTTCTTTAGGGGCCAAGAGTCTCTACTTGCTATGATTTATAAGTTGATTGAATGTGTGTGATTGAGAATCTAGTTGTTAGAATAATACAATTTCTTTCAAACATTATGGATGGAAAACAAAAAGGGATATGAGGAGAGTTCTTCTAGTAACCTATATATATGTAGATTGAAATTATATGACATGGCCATTAACATGATGGAGTGACAAGGGAAGGCCAGGTGTTATGAAGAGGAAAAGAGAAAAATAAAATGATTTATAAGTTATTTGGAGAATCCTACTTTAGACCCTTATTGTATGAGAATATAGAAAGTTAATTAGATATGCCATTTCCTATTGCTTAAAATAAAGAATGAATAAAGTTGAATATTTATTAGTTTCATGTTGAAGTGGGTGTGACAACTAAAGGTTTTGGGCACCTAGGAATGTAAAGGCCATAGAGCCTATGTGTGTGAGTGTGTATGAAGAAGTTGGATGGCTATGATGTATGTGTGGGAACTGGCTGAATGGCTTGTACTGTTGGGAAATGGCCAAATGTTCTGTAATATGTGTAAAGGTCGAATAGCCTTGGAATGTAATGATCTGCTTAATGAGTTGTAAATACTTGTAGAAAATTTCTAGAGATATCTAACTCTATTTCTATGTTGGGGTAATGCTTATTAAATTGGTAAGAAAGTGGGATTACAAGGATGCTTACTTGTTGATTGTAAACTAGAATGAATAATAGAATTGACCGTTGGACATATATGGATTTTTTGTTTTTTTCTCTTTTGGTTAGAAGATATAAACAACAAGATGAGTTGCTTATTGAAAAGAATAGTTATATAAATTGGGCTTATGAGTTTATAGGTCCTATGTACTGTAGTAGTAGATTGGATAAGTGTCGATACTTTTAGTTTATAGTTAAGCCTAAAGCATATCTTTGGCAGCAAGAACAACTAAAAAGGAAAAAACTAACATAGCACTTGAGATTTAATTGATAGTATGAAATTTAATAGCAATGTGTAATATGCCTTAGGTAAGATATGTTCCTTCACCAAAACACAATTAAAAATAACTTATTAAGGTAATAAGCGATTTTCTTACTAGGTTTCATTGAAACTCACTATATTTGTATGTTTTGAAAATTTTAAATATTTCAGGTGGCTGAATTGCTCCATTATCAAATGGGCTATCATAGTAGAGGATAAAGATAGAATCCTAGAGGAGTTTTTTTTTCCCCCGCAGTCTCATGTATACATAATTTCAAATAATTGTTTGTTGCATAATGTAGAGCCTTGTAAGTTGTCTGTAAAATCATCTTTGAAACATTTATAAAAAAAAGTTTCTACTAAAATTGTAGGTCTTTCTTCTTTGTAGTTTAAATTGATGAAAAGCCCTTTGCAAATGAAGTCCCCTTTATTTGCAAGTTTAAGTTAAATTTGCAAGGGATGATAGGTGTCAACATAAAGAGTTAGGCATGTAGAGGGTCATCATTTTATGGTTTTCTATGTTGGTCATGTTCCAAAAAATTGGAGCATGACAACTATGGTATAAGCACCTAGTTCAGAGCCTAGGGTGCGTACATTTTTTGTTGCAACAATGGGCTAGACATTTCGAGCTCATGTTAGTGTGTTGGGAACACAGCGTGGGTGAAGATATGTCAATGTCCACTTGAAGAGATGTTATAAAGCTTCGCAACCCTCAAACCATTAGTTTATACATATAATTGCTACTTAACCTTACTTTCATTAGTGAGGTGGAGATTTATCACAAGAATCCTACTGCAATGAGCTTCCTTCAAAAGGACTATGTGCTCACATGTTTGTATCTTGGTTGATTCTTAGACTTCAACCTTTGATCTATGAATCATAATTTGATATGTGAGAAGTTTGATTTAGAAAGCCTAGGAGAATGTTTCTTATCTTCGTAAGGATTGTAATTTTTTTGGCTATTTGGTGTAAACTAGGTTTGGGTTGTAGATGGAGTTATATGCTAGTTGGCTATTCAATTTTGACTATTGAATTATGCTTGAGACTAAGAATTTTAAGTATTAATTGGTCAAGGGCAAGATTAGATGGTTTGTATGTAGTTTTATGTCCCTTGTTAAAAGTTCAAGTTCAAGATTTCCATGTAAATTGATGAATTGAGTCAGTTGCCGCATTTCATAATTTTGATTTTGCCCGATTATAAAATTGTTTATTTATCATTTCATCAGGTTTTGCATTAGAGGATGGTTGTGTGTGTTATGTGCCACTGATATAAGGTTTAGGTTGCTGTCTTTTTCTTAGTTTAAGTTTAAATTGTGGCTTCTTTATGGCTGGTTTTTGGAGAGTGCTTAGACTAATCTGATGTGGTCTTGGCCAAATGCATAGATACTAATTTGTTAAGTTGTCATCAATACTTAGGCTTTGTGGATTATGTTTTGAGCTGCTTTTCTTGTGTAATGTTCTCATTATTTGTGGATTTGTTCATTAGCAAGCTAATTTTAGTTTTACATGATATAATGGTGGGTGAATGTGTTAAAGTGTTTAGTGTAACTATATAAGGTCTAGACTGGGTAAACAATTTAAACTGGTATACTTAAGAATTTCATAGGAAATGATGGTCTCTACAGCTTTGAGAGTGCATATAAAGTGCATTGTTGGAGTAACTCATGTGTATGGTTTGTATGATCTTATATGGGTGACCTAGATAACAATGTGTAGCAAGATGATAAGGTGAAAATGAAGATGTCATTGACAGAATTGGGATATAAGTTAATTATATGCTCCTTGTTTTGATCAAAGATCAGAGGGCAGAGCCCCTAGAATTGTATGTATATAGTTGTCCTTATGTTTAAATTAGAGGAAATTAGAGATGAATTTTATATGGTTAGGTTGTGATTGCAATGCCTCCAAAGAGTTACTAATAGAAATAATAACAAGTGTGGCTGACTAGAAGTCAAGTATAGGAGAGAAAGGTAAATCCAAGTTAAAAGCAGCATGCCACCATATAGGGTAGTTATTTTTATGTTAGAAAAGACTCTTGATGCCTCTAAGCAGTGTAATTTGAATGTCGTAGGCAGTACTGCTAATAAAGGTCTGAATTTATGCTAACTTAAAGAATAAATGGGAAATGACAGTAAATGATGGATGTTGTGATGATGTGTGAGATAATTTAAAGAAGTAATAATTATATTTTCCTTACTTGTGCTATTGCATAGTAGACTAAATTCTATTATAAGAAATTTCTAGTGTTAAGGTTAGATTAGTGGAACATTATTAATCGTAAACCGACCACCTACATATGTTTCATTGATGCTAAAAATCTATTTAAGCATCGTGTAATGATTATATACTGCTTTAAGATTGGTTAAGTATATTGTTCCCTTCAATATGCTAGTAGAATTTGAAGAAGAATTTGAGGGTCCCAGATAAAGATATGATAAAATTGGATCTTAACCTTATTCCTTTAGGGGAATTTATATACACCTTTGAATATTATGAATTTTTCTTTGAATTTAACAAGAATGTAATTTATTCCTTTATATCAAGAGGCACAGCAGAATATTAATTAGTAAATATGCGGAATGTAGAATTGACAATTGTGCAAGCAGATAAATTATGTAGCAAGAATGTAAATGCAGAAGTAGAAAAATAAAGATTCAAAACATAGATTTTTAAAGTAGTTCAACTTGAATTGAAACTACAATTCAAGCCTAGCTTCTTGTTAACATAAAACAACGACAAGAATTTCTACAGGCCCTTGCTAACCTAAACAAGATTCTTATCAACCTAGAAATCTCAAAAAGAAAAGATTAGGATAAGGTAGAGAATACAATACCAAAAGTTTGAGATGAAATCTCATATAGAAAATGTGAATTCTGCAGAGATTTGATTGAAAATTAGTTTGATTCGGTGAAGCAATGAGGTAGAAAGAAATCTTGATTAGCTCTGTAATTTTCGCACTTGAAGGAGAAAGAAAACTTTGTAATCTAGTAAAAATTGAAAGTGTTTAGGATTTTATAACTGCTATAACCAACTGTAACAGAATAACTAACTTTCAATTTGTGAATCAATTCGTGAATTGCTTTAGATTGGTTACAACTAATGAATTGGTTTGCAAATCAAATCATAACCTTTTGAGATTAGGTCTTAAATCGATTACTGAATTAATTCAAATCAAAGTCCTAACCTTCAATAAAAAGAAATTTTCAAAACTTTTCTTCATAAATCGATTGGTGAATCAATTCTAGTATATTTTTCACAATGTCTTCATGGAATTGATTTATGAATCGATTCAGGAAGTATAAAACAGTTTTATAAAATTTCTATTTGTGGAAAAAAAATTTTAAAAACTTTGAAAAATATCTTTAAAATATCTTCAAGTGGTTTATTTATACCTCATTATATTAGTTTAAAAAAAAATTGAATCAAAACTCATTTGATTTCGCCTACAAAAGATCTTATTAAAAATCAAATGAAATCAGAGTACTAATATAGATCTCTTGAGTAACCTTAAATGAACCTTAAACCTACAAAATAGATCAAAACACTAAAGTATATTGTTAGATTGCAATATAAACTAAAATTGTTTTTTAATATCAAAACCAAGGAAACTGTGTATTTAGGGTAACCTAGGCTAACAGAATTCTTTTGAGGGGGGAGATTTTGTTATGCTCAAACCTTCCTTGGATAACTATCATTAAGAACAACATATAATTTAAATTTTTTGCTTTAATTATACATATATTAAAAACGATGATAAATAATTTTACCAACTTCTTTCTGATAAGTCTCTTCTTGAGTTGATTTGGGATTTAAGTAGATATATATATTTATATACGTATATATATAGCCTTCATGATTTTTTTGACATAAAATTGGTTGAGATATTTAATAGACAAGATAGTTTAATTGGGCAATAATAATTATTTTTGTTAAATTGTTAAACATACCCCAAACATTGTTTGAGTGAGTTTTAGAAAATTCATAAATCAGCTATTTATTAAATCGTTCATTGTAATAGATGTTAATTATTGTGTCTAATTTGAGATGGTATAAATAAGGATATATCAGAGACATGTTTTGCCTAAAAGTAATTGAAAATATAAAGCTAATAAATTATTTGAGAGTTTCTTCTTTTTCTTTCTTAAAAGACCGCACACTCACATAGCACAAAAACAAAATAAACAAAACAGAGAGAAATAGTTCTCTCTACTTCTATCTGTGCAGCTGCAAGGAAGAGAGGGAGAGTGAACATTGTGAGTTGTCATTGGGTTTCACCTTTCACCACCATTGACTGCTGTCATTGTAAGGTTCCATCGCCATCTTGTACCATAGAAGCCACCAAGCCTAGCAAGCAGCTATAATGTAAACTGCTTAAGTGTAGGGTAGATGGTTAGCCTCCCTTGTTTTCGCCCACAATGGTGGCATAGCTCAATTTGAGCCACTTTCCAGCCTCCTAAGGTGGGGTAAATTCTTTCCTAATTGTAATTTGTACTTAAAGGAAGATCTCTATAGTGGGTTAGTGTGATAGTTAGGAAACCCTAACCCCCAAATAACATGCAGACTAAAATCTCATCATTTATTCAGAGTTACATTTAGGAAATTCTAGAGAATTTCAAGACCAATGACACCTTATTTCGACTTAGTTCATGGAGTTGGGTGTTTAGTTGGGGCTGCTTAACATACTAGAAATGAAAGCTCAAGTTCAAGAAGTAAGCTTAAGGTGAGTAAATCACTCACTACTTCTACTAATTTGTTATGAGCTATGTTAATTTTATTCAGTGTGACTTTAGACATTGGTTGTTTTGGTACTATTGAAATGATTAGAAGAAAATTTGTGAACATATTGGAAATGGAAAAAATAAATTGTTAGTGGGTGTCTTGTCTTCATTAGCTTAGTGTGTCAAAATTAGAAGGAAAAAAAATTAAGTTGATATAAGTTATTTGGGGCTAGTTACGGGTATAAAACCTTAGAGAGCATATGGCTAGCCTATGTGCTTGTTGAAATTTTCTACTGCAGGTGAAGGTTATAGTTTCCATAAATCGAAACTTAGATGAGTTAGTTGCAAGGGGAGGTTAGTTGTTTGTGTTGTTCTACAATACAAACCTTTTTCTTGTACTAGTAGAGTGAGGCAAGATATGATACTAGGCGTGGTAAGAGGGGAAATAGGGACTGTAAAAATAGTTCTTGGTTTAGCTCTTTTAATTTACTTGGCCGAGTGGCGAACTTTGGATTGGGAGCTGAAAAATAAAATAAAATAATGCTATAGCAGAAAACAAGGACCCTCAAGTAGGCACCAGTAGTTGCTATTTTAGTAAAAGGAATATAGCATATGGAGGAATGAATAGAAATACGAGTGATAGAAACCATTTTATTAGGAAACATATTAAGTTGTTAATTTAGCAGTGTTAAATATAAACAATGTGCATATGTGATGCCTAATAGCCTATTGTGTGTGTGACGGCTAACAACCTACTGTGTGTAATGGCCAAAAGCCTGGGGATGCTATCTTATTTCTTTTGTTTTGTTATGTGATAGGAATGCATGAGATTACCTTAATTTTCATAAATGTATGCCTCTCACTTCATAGGGAAATCTGTTAGAGCAGGGTCAATGATGGTTGTGTTGCTTTTTTCCATGTTAAAAAGTATAAATGTTGAATGGAATGCTATGGGTATATTTACAAAATGGTGAGTTAGACAGTGTGTTGGTGCTACCTTATCCTGGAAGTGGGCTATGAGCCCTCGCCAATGCATGCAAGGAATCATTTTAAGTCTTGGATAGTTAGTGAATCCTTGCAGCATGAGTGAATTTCTTTTGTCTCAAAGAGTCAGAATCTTTTTTTTTTTTGGTCAATTGTCCCTACTTGCTATGATTGATAAGTTGATTGAATTTGTGTGGTTGAGTATCTAGTTGTTGGAATAATACAATTTCTTTTAAACATTGTGGATTGAAAACAAAAAGGGATAGGATATGAAGAGTGTTCTTCAAGTAACCTATATATATGTACATTGAAATTATATGAAATGGCAATTAGCATGATAGAGTGATAAGGTGATATGAAGAGGAAATGAGAAAAATAAAATGATTTGTAAGTTATTTGGAGAATCCTACTTGAGATCCTTAATTCCTTATTGTATGAAAACATAGAAAGTTCATTGATATGTCATTTCCCATTGCTTAAAATAAAGAATGAATGATGTTAAATATTAATTAGTTTCATGTTGTAGTGTGTGTGTGTGTGACACAGCTGAATGTTTTGGGAACCTGGGAATGTAAAGGCCATAAAGCCTATGTGTGTAAGTGTGTATGAAGAAGCCAGATGGTTGTGTTGTATGTGTGGGAAGTGGCTAAATGGCCTGTATTGTTGTGAAATGGCCACATGGTTTGTAAACTGTGTAAAGGCTAAATAGCCCTGGAGTGTAGTGACTTGCTTAATAAGTTGTAAATACTTGTAGAAAATATGTAGAGGTATCCAACTCTTTTTCTATGTTGGGATAATGCTTATTAAATCGGTTAGAAAGTAGGATTACAAGGATGCCTACTGGTTGATTATAAACTAGAATAAATAATAGAATTTAACTGTTGGACACAAGTGGCCCTTTTTCTTTTATTAGATGATAATAACAAGATAAGTTGCTTATTGATAAAAAGAGGTATATAAATTGGGCTTATGAGTATATAAATCATGTGTACTATAGTAGTAGGTTGGATAAGTGTCATTATTTCTTAGTTTATAGTTAAGCCTAAATCCTATCTCCAGGTAGCAAGAACCACAACGAAAAAAAAAAAAAAAAAGAATTGACATAGCACTTGAGACTTAATTGATAGTATGAACTTTAATAGCAATGTGTAATATGCCTTAGGTAAGATATGTTCCTTTATCAAAACACTTGTTAAGGTAGCAAGCAATTTTTTTTACTGGATTTCCTTGAAACTAGATATATTTGTATGTCTTGAAAATTTTAAAAATTTTAGGTGGCTGAATTCCTTCATTATCAGATGGACATTCATGGCAAAGGATAAAGATAGATTCTTGTAGGAATTTTTTTTTTTTCATAGTCTCATGTATGCATAATTTCAAATAATTGTATTATTACAGATTGCATAGCCTTGTAAGTTGTCTGTAAAGGACATCTTTGAAATATTTATTAAAAAAAAAAATTGTTTCTCCTATAAGAGGAGGTCTTTCTTCTTTGCAGTTTAAGTTGATAAAAAGCCCTTTGGAAATGAAGTCCCCTCTATTTGCAAGTTTAAGTTAATCATGCAAGGGGTGATAGGTGTTAACATAAAGAGTTAGGCTTGTAAAGGGCCATCATTGTATGGTTTTTTACACCAGTCATGTTCCAAAAAATTGGGGCGTGGCATGAAAATATGTGATATGTTTTTGGTACTTGAGGAACTTGATGTTATGAAAACAATGGTTGAAATGTAAAATGTTGGATCGGCATTGAGAGAAATGGATTGTGATTGGATATGGTCCTTATGAAAAAGGGTTTTCTTTGATTTCATTGTGAAGTGGTTTTGGTTTCCCTTGGAGAATTCCTTTAGGAAACTTCCAATTGCACTTGGATATAGAAATGATATAAAATTGGTGGAGGGATAAGGGGTGGTTAATATGTTTGGATGGGTAAGTTGAATGGTGATATGAATTTCCATGTGAATTGGTATGGCTGATTAGGGAAAACATCATAAAAGAATCCCACTATAAAAGAAAATGATGCTTTCTCTTTATCTTTATCCTAAGAATGTTGAAATCCTACTCAATTTTGTTTCTACTTCACCTATTTGAATTCTTTATAAAGTTCCACCTTTTGTAATTCTTTGACCTGTTTGCTTTTTTTTTTTTTTCAATGTGATGTTTATGTTTCATAATAATTTTTACCTACTAGAACCTTATGTTTTATTTCAACTTTTCTGTTGTATTTGACAAAAAAACATAGTTTTGAATATGTTGCATCCTTTTGACTTGGATTTCTAAATTTATGACCATATGAAATAAATAGGTAAATTTTATTAGCTTATTGAAAGTTTGATTCTTACATATGTAACTAGCTCTAACTATTTTGAAAAAAAAATAGTGAGCGTTAGAAATAGTTTTATATTATGAATTTTGAAGGAAAGTTTCTAAATGAGAATTTACACTCGACTCATATGATACTTTATTTTTCTATGAAAGTATATTTTAAATGATTATGAATTTGAGTAAGTGATTCATTCACTACTTTTTTTTCTTTTTTTGAAAAAAAAAGTTTTAGGTTACAGGATCACCTTGACGGAGATTGAAGACTTAACTCTTAGAAGATTGTCTTGGCAATTGAAATGGTGTTCCCATGCATATAAGACCTGATTGGTCTTGCCTATGCCAAATTTTGTTGTTTCGAGTACAAAAGGGTTGTGTGTTTGTCATTGTTAAGGTATAGTTGCTAGGTAAGGCATGTAGCACTCCACTGTTGTATAGGTATATGGTTTGGTGTTTGAAAAATGGAGAAAATTTTGCCAAATTTTTTATAAAGATTTTGAAAAGTTTATAAAGATAAGTGTTTTGGGAAAAAATTGATTATAGTTTATTTTTTAAGTCTAGTCAAGTTTAAGTACAACTTGCAAGTCACAATGTGAGTCAATGTCTAGTGTAAGGCTTGTAGGATGTGGCTATTGGGTGCCTTCTTATACCGGTCACTTTCCAAAGTTGGGACATGACATGAACATACCTGTTGACAGCAAAAAGTGGGAAGGGGGTAAAAAGTCCCACATCGATGAGGAGTCAGATGACCTTGTGCCTTATAAGGCGAGGGGACACCCCTTTCAACAACGCAAGGCACCTTTTCCCGAGTCGAACTCCACAGGGAACCTCAGGCCTGAGTCGAACTCCACTAGCGACTCCAGAAGGGAACCTCGGGGGACAAAATCGTATGACCATGAGATCGGTCAAAGCGGATAATACCTCGCACCGAGTGAGCGAATTCCGACCATCTTCATTTGGCGACTCCACTGGGGACCCCCATACCACGCTACGCACGAGCCTACCCGACTGGGGGGCTTATGTTGATAGCAAAAAGTGGGAAGGGGGTAAAATGTCCCACATCGATGAGAAGTCGGATGACCTCGTGCCTTATAAGGCGGGAGGACACCCCTTTCAACAACGCGAGGTACCTTTTCCCGAGTCAAACTCCACAGGGAACCTCGGGCCCGAGTCAAACTCCACTGGCGACGCCAGAAGGGAACCTCGGGGGACAAAACTGTGCAACCACGAGATCAGTCAAAGTGGACAATACCTCACACCGAGCGAGCGAATTCCGACCATCATCAATACCAAAGTATTCATATTATCAACACCTTCAACCAAAGTTTGAAGAGCCATTGATTTATCAATAGTTGTGTTGCTTTCTGTCCCATTGACATCTTTCACCAAGTCTAAGGATTCCTATTACATGAAAAAAAAAAAAGGGTGAATTTTTAGAAATCAATGTGTTAAAAATTGGAGTGGACATGGATTGTAAAATATAAAATTTTTGTTTAAAATCTAGTATGTAATAGAAAAGAAATGAAAGACTCAGAGATTCTCATTTTGAGATAACAAGGAAATCGATTGTGTAGATCATCCTTGCTAGCATTTTGAAGAGGGTTGCCGTATGCTACTTCAGTGGAAAGAGAAATATATCCAAGCCCATTGGCAATAAAGAGGGATAGGGGATACAATGCAAAGTAAGTGAGGAAGGTTGAGGAAGAAGTTCAGGTTCCATATATAGCACAAAATAGGGCTTCTTCATGAGAGGGTTTGTGTTTGGAAATTTTCTAGTACTATTATTCCATTGACAGTTGTAGTACTACAACATATTATATTTTGGCAAGTCATAAAATTTCGTGGTTAATCCAGAGCCTTGTTCATCCCTTTAGAGTGTCAGGTCCCAATGGAAAAAGACACGTATCAATTTTTCTTTCTCTTATTATTCTAGGTATGCATATAAAGTATGTATGCATGTCTAGATCATATCTTTTATACTAAATATAAAAGGTGCAATCTAGGATTGTTGCGGCGCAATATTTAGGCATAAACAGTGATTTTCAAAAGCAATTATAAATATATATAATATGTAGACCAAATTCACATGTACTTTCAACAACTTCTTAGAACATTTGATTGTTGGATTCAATATATTTATGGGTTGTCTAAATGGTTTTTACTTCTTATGATAAATTAATTGGACTTTTCAAAATTAAGTAGAAAGGCCAAGGTTCCTTAGAAAAGGAATTTTTGGTACATTAATTATATTTAATTTAGCATTGTAGGATTTTCTTACTTATTAAATCCTTGCAAGTTGGCTTTGAGAGACAAAAGTCATAAATGATTTGATTCATATGGTATAAAATCAAAAGAAAACACTGGAATAAATTCTTTTAAAACATATATACTTTCATGATGTGGCTAATTTGGATCCTTGTTGATTCATTTAGAGTGTGTGGTCCCATTAAAAAATGACATTTATCAAATTCTCTTCCACTTGTTATTCTGATTATGCACACACCGCATGTATGTAAGTCTAGACCACATTTTTTATTCTAAGTATAAATGGTACAAGTTAGTATTGTTTGATAGGAATATTTTTGATATAAATAATGATTTGATTTCTAAAATTAAATATAAATATAATCATTAATAAGCCAAATTATCAAGTACTTGCAACAATTTCCTAAGACATTTGGTTGTCAAATTGAATAGATTTGTAGGCTGTCTAGATTATTTTTATTTTCGTAGAATGAATTAATTAGATTTTTTTTCACATGGTGTAGAGTCAAAAGAATGCGCCAGAATAAATTCTTCTAAAATATTTTAATGCCATCCTTAACTTTTAAATATTATTCTTCCTCAGAAAACAATGATAAAATTTATGTGATTACATTTCATGAAAAGCAATACAAAAATAATTTTATGGTGAAGCTCTTTAGCCGTGGTAGTTGTAATTTTATTTTTGAGAGATTAACACTTTTGTGATCATTTATTTTTGAAATCAATAAATATGTATGAAAATTGCATTACTTTGATGTTATTTTTTTTGAGAAATAATTTATTTGTTTGAGATTAATGAATACATGGCCATATTAACATTGTAATATTCTAATAGTAGTAAATTAGTTTTATGTTAAGAATTTTACTACGGGTTCAAATGATAACTAATAGAGGAGTTATATTGGACAAAATCAAATAACTCAAAAAATAACTGAATACTAAAATTTTTTAAAGGTCAAAATAGATGTTTACTACTATTTTTATGGCAACTTGTGGATATGACCATATAGTTGACAATATATTTTGTATATAGTTTATCTATATCTTGTAAAAGGTAATTGTAAGTACTAACATTCCTAATATCATGAAAGTTTATTTGTTAGGTTACTCTTTGTGATTAACTCAGTGGATTTTTTTTTCTTTCTTCTGTGTTTACAATTTAATGACATCACTAGTTTTTTAGTTAGCACTCGTTTATTAGAGAAATATGGCACCTCTCCATTAGTATAGGATCCTATAAGATGGGTGACAAGCTTAGAAGGATGTTTTAGACTAGTTAGGTGAGGATTTCAGACCAAACCCGATCTAACCGGTGGACTATGACCTAAACTGAAGTGTTCTTGCTCCTACGTGAGAAAATCAGATCCCCCTTAGAATGCGGACCAATTTTATATGAACATAATACACGCTGCTGCAACTATCATTTCTATTTCTTTTGCCGGTTTAGATATCTACTGGTCTTTAATTTTGCTTGTTTCCTTATTCCATTACAAAAGATTGTGGCAGCATGTTGTCACGGTGATGAAATGGTTATATATTTTCAATTCGTATTAGAGCTTTATTCAAATTTTAATTTACAAAATTTTGGCACTATTTTATTGTCACTTTTCTTTATATCCCGGTCATGTTTCTTCCTACTGATGACGATTAAAAAATAATGATTTAATATTGTGAGAATTTGTAGAGATTACGGAAATAAGACATTCTTATAAAGGTTAAATATAGATGCAAAGATAACGGTTGGGCAAGTTTGATCGATGCTATAGGGAAAAAAAATATATCATCAAACACTAATATTGTAAACTTGATACTATATGTAATTTTATTTATTCATGAGTTTTTTATTATCGTAAGTGTTGTTCTGATTAGTTAATTGTTTTTGTCAAATGACAGATTTCCTCTAGCACTTTTTATTGTCCTTTGTTGTAACCAAATTGAAGCCACATAATTAAATTATTGTGGGAAAGATTAGTGTGAAGCACTACTAGCTATTCAACGTCTAAGATAAAATTTTAAAATAAAATAGCAACTTATGCACCAACTTCAGTCCTAAATGTTAATCTTGTGACCACACACTAACACGAGGAAAAGTCATCATTACATTTTAAGCTGCTGTGTGTTTTGTAGCAATTACTTTTAACTTAGTCACAAACAAACAATATGAGATATTGGAGGATAGTTAAATTTAAAAATGCCTATGCTAATGTATAAATTTTGTTAAATGCGATGTTGGGGAATTTGGGGGTACTGTAATTGTCACGCCCCGATTTCTAAGCGTAACTAGTGTGAGAAGACATCTCACTAGCCTTTCAATATGCAAAGGCTCCTTATCTGACTTTCTGTACATCTTCTTAAGTAGAGACCTCTTTAAATGTATGAACTCTATAAAGGTGAAAAGAAAATTATAACATAACATTTCAACCAAACATTTATTTATATAGATGTATCCAAAATATCCATTTACAAGGAACATCGGACAGAATTTCTGTGTCTTCCAGACATATCCAGAGTCACATGCCTTTTTAAAACAACCTGTACAACATTCAAAGGTTCTCACGATATCCAAGTACCAACTTAGCATAAAATTGACACTGTACATTACAGATTACATCACATGAGACTCATGCAAATATATACAATGTCCAACTACCAAAACTAGGTTCCTAAGATAGTTTGTCTTCAATCTCCGCTCAACATCAAGTAGCACGCTCAGATCCTCTAGATGGGCGAGTGGAAATTGAAGGATCAATCTGAGGCTGTAAAAACATAAAAAAGGATAAATGATAATAGTTTTAAAGAAACTTAATGAGTGAATTGTTTATTTTAACACATAAAGCATATGGAAGTCAAGGATCAACTCATCTCACTTGCAATTATTTTTTACACTAGAAACACTTCTTTCTATCAAATGTTTGCTCAGAATTATTAAACTTGGTATACTTACAATTTCTGGTAACCCATGTCATAGTATTATTATAAATCACTCTTGACACGCACTCAATTCAAATGCCATTAACAACTAAAAATGTGCACATTTCAACTTGCACAAGAAAAGATTCAATGGACAAGAATGAGTAGTACCTAGTTTATCATAACTCAATCAGTTCAATAATTCAATGAATACAGGAAACAATGCTAACTTTCATAAATTAACTTTGGGAAACCTATAGGTCAAAAAGAAAGAAGAATAATGATCAAATGATATACTCAAGTGCACATACTAAAGTAAAACAACACTTTTCTCATTCAAAAAGGATTCCAAGGGAGTATTCTTCAAGTAATCTACTTATTCATTCACATTTGTTTTCATTTCTCCTCCTTTATCTTCTTATCTCTTCACCATCTTAACCTCCTCTTGTCTCTCCAACATTTTAATGGTCATATTCACAAATTTCATAAGAAATGGTAGGTTTCTTAAAGATCTCCCCAAGGACCCATATCATTTCAATTCACATCACAATCCAACACAATATCATCGTATTAGTAATGAAGCAATTCAATCAAAATAACAATTTTTAATCTTGTACGGACACATACTTCATTTTTCCTCAACCCAATGTTTATAGCAAAACGCAGCATTTCATAAACAACGCTTACCATCGAACATAATTAGCAACTTAACAAGCTTATAGCCTACCAAAGAAAGGCCCACAATATGGAATATTCAAACCAAGCATGCACGCTATCAAAATCTCCCACATACACACTCAACATAAAAAATTTTAATGTAATTCAGTGCTTTGGCCTGGAAGGCCCTATGGCTCAAAAGCCTATAAAGATTGCCATAGTCAGCACAATTTATTTTAAAACATGGTTTTACCATATGCAACCACTAGAATCTTCTATATAGTCCAGAAACTAAAAGATAAACAAGTCACTTAAACTCAACATAAGTAATTTGCTTTATTTCCATTACACAACTCAAGCAACATGTTCTTCTGGTCTAATTTGGCCATTAAGACCGGTCCATATATCCTAAGTTTTAGAAAGAATAATTTCATAATATCAATATGAGGACACTCAGGGCACAAGGAGAAAATCAAGGGCTTGCTGCCCACAATTAATAACCTATGACCAGTACAACTCAATAACCTATTTCCCAATACAATTCTGACACAAAAGAAAAATCAAATGAATTAAAATTAGACTTCAAGACAATTTATCATTCATGTAGGTGTTTCTTCACACTCATCATATACCAATTTCTAAACATTCTCTTAGTATGTTAATCCAGCAAGAGTTGATAACACAACAACACACAAACACACAATAAAACTATAAGGAAATAACCGGATTCAATCCGAACTGCAGCTTATGAAACTACTTACTCACTCCAAAAGAAATCTCCATCCTTGAAGTTAAGCTCTCCAACAAGGGGCCACTTCCACCAACACTTGTCAATTTACTCAAACGAAGCAGAATTCTGATCCTAAGTCAGTCCCATTTCACTTATTAATGACTTTCTACTTAATTAATATTCAATTCAAAATGATATTAAGAGGTACGCACCTAAAATTCTTGGCTAAGCTAAAAATTGATGCCAATTTTGACATAGTCCTTGTCAAATTCACACCAGCACTAAAAATATCAAAAGTAAAACTTCTATTTCAGTCACTAACCAAGTTAAAGTTTGAGAGCATCTAACCAAATCTATGAAGAATAATTCAATTAACTGCAAAGTGAGAAAAACACTCACCAACGTTGCAACGCGACAGAAAATCAACCCAAATTCAGCCGGGTTAATCGAGGGAGGGAGGCACAAAGATGTAAAGCCGAAGTGGCAGTGCTTCAGTCCTTGTTGCTGCCCATTTGTTCAGATTATTGGAGCAACACCTCGCTGGCTATGTGTGGCTGAATGGGTGACTGGCAAGGCATTGTGGCAAAGGGAAGTGGAAAACACTAGTCTACTTTGGGGTTTATCGATCTCTCTGCTTGTCATGGAAGGTTTGTTTTCGTAAGATGAGAATGAAGGATTATTGAAGGATCAACACTAGTCTACAATGCCACCAAAATATTTATTTCTAAAGCTACAATTGCTCCTAGGATGTCTTGGTTGAAAAAAATAAAATAAAATTATAACAATTAATATAATAGGAAATAAAGATATTTCAAAACCTCATCCTATGTACTGATATACGTGTACAATTTATAAAAAAATTTGCTAACCATTTTTTTTTTAATCATAGCAGGTATAATAATTCCTCCTTCCTTAAAAAGAATTTGCACATGAATTCAATAAAAGAGGAAATGATTTTCAATAATACCAAGTTTTCTCCACAATATTGAAAGTAATAATCTGATAGTATCAAAACGAAAAGAAGCATATCACTATTCCATTTGAAAAGGTATGGATATTTTTCTCGTAGAAGAAGTTAAGGTCCCCACGTCAATTCATTTCTCCAAACATAATTGCTTATATCGAACCCATATGAGTCATATCTGTAACACAAAAAAGGAAATAATAACAATGATACTAAGAAATAGCGAGTTTTCTAATTTTATTTTGTGGTAAAATGTAATTTTTCCTATTTTTCTTTTTCCTTTTTCTTTTTTTTTTTTCTTTCTTCCTCCTATTCTTTGGTGCAAAACCTCTTTCTCCCGAACTCAGATTTCTTCTTCTCTCTCCCTGGGCCACCCTGCTTATGCTTCTTCGTTTTCTTCTTTTTCTTCTTTCCTCCGGCAACTGAAACTGCTACTTCGATCTACTACATCTGCTCCTCTGACCACCACATCTTCGTTTCCCATCTACTGCTATCCTGTTTCACTAGAGCTCCACTGCATTTGTTCTGGCTGTGCTACATCAGCTCTGTTCTATCTCTCTGGCCAGTCTGTAGCTCATCCTCTTCGGTAGACCGCCGCATGCCGTCGTCAGCAACAACCAGGCAGAACGTTCACCAACGCTGGAATGCACTCTACTAATCGAAACAGCTATTGCACCCTACTCCTATGCTGGTCACACCAACGCTCCATAACATCTGGCCAAGCTGATCATCGGTTCGGTGCAGCTAAGGTGAGTTGCGACTGGAGCTAGTACGGTCAAGTCGGAGTTGACTGAGTCTTCCTCCATTACTATGGAGTCTGCCTGTTTCGCTGGACTGCCTTCCTCACCGGTGCCGCCATCATGTGCAACCGATCGGTCCTCCTCTGGCTGGTGACTACTGCTACTCCTTCTTAGCCAGCCTTCCTTCTTCGCCGCTACGGCTGCTGTCCTATTTCCTGTCCACCCACAGCTGCTCTATTTGCCCACAGTAGCTCTGTCGTCCACCACCCTTCAACAGCTGGTAACTTCATTTCGTTCAACTAGTAATCTAGCCAAAAACTTAACATTATATTAAATATTGAGTACATTTTACTTTTTCTTAACTTGAAATTTTTTTTGTACCTTAAATGAAACCCAAGTGATTAAAATGTATCATTTCAAATTAGAAACTAATTTTAGAAAATATTTGATGGATTTTGGCTATTAGGTTTTGTTGATCTAGTTGTGATCGAAGAAAAAATAAATTGGAAGTTATCTTGTCATCTAGAGGTGAATAGATAATTCATCCTTCTTTTTAAAATTTGGTATTGCAAAAGTATGGTTTTGAGACAGTTGAGTTTGAATTTATATTATATGGGAATTTTGAAACTAATAAACTCCTATGAATATTTTACACTTGAAATTTTATGCTTTAAATGTGATAAATTATATTTGTATGATTTTGGTATTGAAGGCTTAACCCTATGAGACTAGCACTATTGCATCATTTGGAATTGGGTCTTCAGTGGATCCTTTCCTATTTTTGGATCAGATTGAATGGTTGTGGCGAGTTCTTGAGTGCCCAAGGGATATTATTGTGAGATTGGTTGGATTCCAACTTGATGGATCCATTGTGAATTGATATCTAATTGTGAGATTCAGCCTTCGAAGTCTTCATGAAAGTTATAGAGCTATGTCTTATCTTTCCTACAAGATAAGAATCACATTAATTGGATAATCATAGCTCAAGTTACAGCCAAGATATAGAAACTGCTAAAAAGGTCAAATAATGCAGTATTTTCTATAATGATTCTAATTGACACAACATTATGAATATGCAATAACACAGTTGAAATAAGTCAGTTTAGACCTTAAAAAGTTTAGTGAGAGGACAATCAAATGAGTGACATATTTTGTTATCAAATTCTCCCACACTTACATTTTACATTGTCCTCAATGTATGCTCAAATTCAATAAACCAACAAAACAAATGTCATCAACAAATCTAGGACAAGTAAAATAAAAGAGAGAGGTAAGAAACATCCTTATCAATTGATGTAAGAGGCTGCTTGGAAGTGGACCTCCTCCACCATGTCCTCTTGAACTCCCTCATAAATTGGCTTGAGGCAATGTCCATTGACTATGAAAACCTTGGTTGCCTCACTTGTTATTTGCACTGCGCCATAATGAAAAACTTTAGTAACTACAAAAGGACCTAGCCATCTAGAATAAAGCTTACAGAGCATCCATTTGAGTCAAGAATTGTATAAAAGCACTTTTTGACCAACTACAAACTCTTTTCTTGCAATCATCTTGTCACGGAAGGCTTTGGTCTTTTCCTTGTAGATTCTTGAGTTTTCATAAGCTTCCAACCGAATTTCTTCA
>JANHAO010008111.1:0-19562 GCA_026873985.1 Saraca asoca | reverse complement strand
TTTTCATATGAAAATAAGTACTCATAATATTAAATAACATGACATAACAAATAATAAGCTGAAAATCGAGCTTGACACGTGTGTTAAAATAGAGAATGTGTGTCTGAACTTTTTAAAATTACGGACATGACCCCGGAATCGAACTTGATACGGGTGTCGAAATAGGGAACGGGTGTCGAAACTTTTTGAAATTACGGACACGGCCCCGAAATCGAATTTGACAAGGGTGTCGAAATAGGGAACGGGTGTCCAAACTTTTTGAAATTACGGACACAGTCCCGACACGTTTCGTGTCGGTGTCGATGAATATTGGTGTCGAAAACGTTTCCGACACGCGGACACAGCTGCTATATGAAGTGTCGGTGCATTGTAACTTATTAGAGAAAGGGTGAGAAGAACTTTGAATTTTTATTTTATTTATTTTTCTTTTCAATTCTAATTCAAATATTGGATTGAACTTTTAAAGTTTCTTTTTTAATCTTCTTCTAATTAAGAATATATTCTCTTTGAATTTTCACATTTCTTTCAATAGCAAATGAGAAATTTAATGTCTCATAAATTTATATTTTTAAAATTTTAATATTATTAAATATATATATATATATGATCTATAAGTAAATTTTATGTATCCTTATATAAAATTTATTTATTATTTATCATGTTGACATTAAAATCATAGATAGAATTTAAAATATTATACTAAATATTGAATTAGTAAATATTTTGATAAACATTATAATTTAAATATTTTAAACTTAAAAATTTTTGGATGTTGCATGTGAGGTTTGGGGCTATTATCTTCAGACTGTACGCAGTAACAACTTAAGATTAATTATAATTTTTATTTTTAATTTTTTAGTGATAGAATATTTATTTTTATGAGATTAAAAGATATTAATATAATTGAATGATTAAATGAGTTAGAAATTGATTTGCATTTAATTTGTTAAAAATTATTACATAATGAAACTTATTAACACATGACTAAAAATATCCAAATCTGATTCAATAGATAGTTCCTATCTAAAAATTCCTACTCTTTAAACTTATATATTCTCTTTAAAAATCAAATAAGAAGTTTAATCTATCATAATTTCACATTTTCAACTTTTTATCCACATTAAATGGTTTATATATGAATAAACAATCATATCCATATAGAAATAAAATACTTATCAATATATTATTAGTAATATCTAATTTTAATTTGGTACATAATACTTATTTAAAATTTCTTACTCTTTAAATTTTCACATTATCTTTATATATCAATATTAAATTTAATATTTTATAATTTATCTTTTTAAAAATTTTATCGTTTTCACATAATTATCATAATTTCAATTTAAAATATTTCTGAGATATATATATCCTTGAAGATAATAATATTAATTATGACATCTATATATATATATATATATATATAGAGAGAGAGAGAGAGAGTAATATTAATTATGACATCTATATATATAGAGAGAGAGAGAGAGAGCATATAAATTCTTATTAAATAATTAAATTTTCTAACATGAAGTAATTAATTTAAAATTTTAAATAAAATAATTTATAAATAAATATATCTTAGTATTAATATATTAAAAAAAATTTAAAAAAATAAAAAAAATTTAAATGATAGATTGAATTAATTTGAAATATTAATATAATAATATTAAATTAAAAGAAATATTAAATTCCTTCGTAATTAATATAAATATAATTTAAGTAAAAATATGAATGATTTATCTATATATTTAAATACATTATAATTTAAAATTTTTATTACATATTATTATAAAATAAAGTTAATTTAATTTGTGATATATATATATATATAGAGAGAGAGAGAGAGAGAGAGAGAGAGAGAGAGAGAGAGAGAGATTTGTCAAGAGGAGAATTGGAGGCGAGAGGGACAACTATGATAGGGTAGCTGGTGGCACCTATAAAAGGTCGAAAAGCAGAGGCTGGCTTCAGGCTGCAGCTGCTGTGCCAAAATAGCGAAAGCAAAAAATTACAGCATACCCTTTCAGAGAGACTTTGCCGCTGATATCCTCAGCTCAGCTGCTCGTGATTCTTCAACCTTTCTTTGTTACCATTCTATCTCCTTTATCTTTTCTGGGTAAGAAATTGTTTATCTTATTCTTTGCCTATATCCGATCAAGTATTTGCGTTTGTTTTCTGTGTCATACATCGCAGCCCATTTGTTTCCCATGATCTGTTTTGATTATGCTTTTTTGTTAATCATTTTTATTGTGCAATAACTAAAATTTTCTGGGTTTGTTTAATATTTGTGAAAAATCGAGCTTTCCTGGTTTGATTGATTAAAACCCTTGGGTTTTAGTCCAACCCCATAACGATACGTTGGTATTTTTAGGTCGTAATTTTGTTTATTCCTGTTTGATGTCGGAATTTGTTAAAAAATTTGATTATAACAGAAGATAAATTTTAAGAAGGGCGAATACCTTGAATTTCTATGGAAACTTTTGTTGTTGCCTTTTTTGTTTGGTGAGAACTGTTGTGTTAACATATTGGTTCGTCCCTCATAGCATTGTTTGTGATATCATGCTTACACCTTTGAATTATGTGAAAGGGAATTGAAAGTGCTTTTGTCTTGGTTGACTATTATACATAATAAATGAAGCACCAGATACTGGATTTGAGCAATGCTAGCATCTAAAAGCAAAGTTGGGCTTGCTAAGTCTTTGCCTTTTATTTGTAAATTTGTTTGGTTTTTTATTTTCATTGTTTACAATGAACTGCATGTAATCCTATATCTAATCGAGCATGATTTATGGACGACATGGATTTGTTTGTTCATTGTTCTATCATTCTCTCCGGCTTGTGCTTTGAAAGTGTCAGCTTTGTTATCAGGACAACCAGTGTTTTAGTCAAACATGAATGGCATTTGCAACGTGACAAAATCATCTTCAATTCTCAAAATTGATAATTTTTTCTTTCTTTGTGCATAGTTCTAGTGGGGGCTTTTGTTCACACCCAGAGATGATGCACCAAGATCTTGACTATGACCCTATTTTGATCCATTTTAGATGCAAGTTTTTTCAATATAATCCCTATTTAATTTTCATTCTCCATTTAGTCCTAATAAATTCAATTTTCTTCAATTAAATCCTCCCTCCATTACACTCTATTAACTAAAGTAATGATTTGAAGCTCAAAGTTTGATGTGATGCTCTCTAATGCTGGTATGGACATTAAATATGACTTGCATAAGAGTAATTGTCCATGTAAAATAAAATATCATTGTATTAAATGATAAAAAAGACACAATTAAAGTGATTATCGTGTGTCTTTATTCTTAAATTAAAGTCATATGGTTAGTTTAGAGTATGAATGGTATCATGCAAGCATTGGATGGTGTGACATAAGATTTTGGACTTTCATGTCATCAATTTTGTTAACAAATGTTAGATTTAGATGGACAAATCAGTTGATTGAATCAAATTGAATTTCTTGAGGAACAAATTGACAATGAAAATTAAATAAAGACCAATTTAAGAAAACTTTCATATGTGAGGAACTAAAATAGTGTTTTAGTCATAGATCTTTATATAAGTAAAATAGGAAACTGTTTATGTTCTTATTTTGTGAATTTGTTCTGTTGAATGGTGCGGATTGACTTACATGATAACGAAACATAATGTGATACCAAAGCATTGCTGAGTGATACATAATTGTATTTTAAAATCTTTTGCCTGGAGTTCAATAATTTTAATGATATTTTGATATTAAGTGGAAACATTGGTGGACATGCTTCTGTAACTCACTTGAACTCTGCATGCTGACTCTTGTGCTTCTTGCCTTTTGGTTTTCTGTTCAGCTGACTTGTTCCGGTGCTACAGTGAACAGCTATTATTTGCTTCAATGCATATTCTGTTCTTAATGTGTATATAGTACTGTTTGGTTTTATTTGCATATTTTGTGGTTTGTTATGATTTATCATGTTCAGGGTTGCATGAAGTGGTCTGATGGAAATTTTCTTGCAAGTGGCAGGTTCAATGTGTATCAAATATTAACAAACTTCGTATTTACGGGTTCTGTGACTGCAGGTCATAATTATGGCAATACATACAAACCTCCGGCTTCTTACTTACTCACAAGAGATTGTAGATGGACAACCCATTTTTGTTTCATCAAATTGTCTTCCAATCAAGGCTTTGAAACTTGAACCTGCAGGCCATGCCTTCCATTCTGCTGCACTTAAACTTCTTGGTGTTGAGAAAGATAAAGCAGATACAGATGATAAAAAAATGGATGATGATAAGGAGCAGATGTATTATCAATCATATGATTCTTATAGCAGCAAGAGCAAGAAGAAATCTGGTGCTGGAGACAAGCAACAAGATCACTATGCATTATTGGGTTTAGGACATCTGAGATATCTTGCCACGGAGGAACAAATACGTAAAAGCTATCGTGAAACTGCTCTGAGGTATCATCCTGACAAACAGGCTGCTCTTCTTCTTGCTGAGGAGACAGAAGCTGCAAAACAGGCAAAAAAGGATGACATAGAAAGTCACTTCAAGGCAATCCAAGAAGCATATGAGGTGTTGATTGATCCTCTGAAGAGAAGGATTTATGATTCAACGGATGAGTTTGATGATGAGATTCCCAATGACTGTGCCCCACAAGACTTCTTCAAGGTGTTTGGTCCTGCTTTTATGAGGAATGGGCGGTGGTCAGTTAATCAGCCAGTTCCATCTTTAGGTGATGACAAAACTTCATTACAAGAAGTTGATAATTTCTACAATTTCTGGTATGGCTTTAAAAGCTGGAGAGAGTTTCCTCATGCTGATGAGTTTGATCTTGAGCAAGCTGAATCCCGAGACCACAGGAGGTGGATGGAAAGGCAGAATGCAAAGCTTACAGAAAAAGCTAGGAAAGATGAGTACACACGCATACGTTCTCTTGTTGATAATGCTTATAAGAGAGATCCAAGAATATTACGGAGAAAGGAAGAGGAAAAGGCTGAGAGGCGAAGAAAAAAGGAGGCTAAGTTTCTGGCAAAGAGGATGGAGGAAGAAGAAGCTGCCAGAATTGCAGAAGAGGAGAGGCGACAGAAGGAGGAGGAGGAAAAGCGAGCTGCAGAAGCTGCTTTACATCAGAAGAAGATGAAGGAGAAAGAGAAAAAGCTCTTGCGGAAAGAGCGTACTCGCCTTCGAACAATTTCTGGACCCATTTTGTCACAACATCTACTTGACTTAACTGAGGATGATGTACAAAGTCTTTGCATGTCACTTGATATTGAACAACTGAGGAGTTTGTGTGAGAAAATGGAAGGGTTACAGGTTTTAGAGCAAGCACAGGTTCTAAGAGATGCACAAGGTTGTAAGAAAGACGTAGATGATAAGAAAAAGGATAATACTAACCAGCAGAATGGTTCCATGAAGACTAATGGTAGTGCCTCCCTAAGCAATTTTGAGAAGAAGGAAGAAGTCAAACCTTGGAGTAGAGAAGAGATTGAGATGTTGAAAAAGGGTATGCAGAAATTTCCAAAAGGAACATCACGCAGGTGGGAGGTTATTTCCGAGTACATCGGTACTGGAAGATCTGTGGAAGAAATCATGAAGGCAACCAAAACGGTTCTCCTCCAGAAACCTGATTCTTCCAAATCTTTTGATGCATTTCTTGAGAAAAGGAAACCTGCACAATCAATTGCATCTCCACTTACAACCAGAGAAGAAATAGGTGTATCAACTCCTGGGAAACCTGAAAACAATGCTGCTTCAAGAACTGATAATAGATCAGAAGACTCTCAGAGCAAAGATGCAGACACTCAGAATTCTGCCGCAGTTACTGCAAATGGAGCTTCCTCTAGTGCAGATCAAGATGTGTGGTCTGCAGTACAGGAAAGAGCATTGGTTCAGGCCTTAAAAGTCTTCCCAAAGGAAACTAGCCAGCGGTGGGAACGGGTTGCAGCAGCTGTCCCAGGGAAAACTGTGAACCAGTGCAAGAAAAAATTTACTATGTTGAAGGAGAACTTCAGAAACAAGAAAAGTGCAGTTTAACCTGTCGGATATGCCTACAATGAACACGGAATTGTTAAAATTGCATGGCAAGTACTTTCAGGCCATGAAGCTGCGAATATTTTTGAAGAGCGAGAGTCCCTCAAGTGTAGTGTAGTCTCAAATTCCTTTATAACCATCGGAGATGGCGTTTAATTTCTTATATTTTCTATAGCAGATGGTTCAGTTTAGTGATGGATGGATATTTATTATATTTCTCTGAATATGCCTTTACACCGTGATTGGAATATATTTCAATATGTTGATTATTGAGAGAGCTAATATCATATTAGATCAACTGCATGCAGCACGCTGCATTTTAACCATTTTGCGATGGACGAAACTACTTCCGTAATAGACACAAGAGCTGTGAGCTTCACAATGAGGGGGAATGTGTTTCATATACAATTGTGAGATTCACTCTCTTCGAGACTAGTTCTTGTGTAAAATCTCTGAATAACATCACAATCTTGTAATTACTCTCTTAGAGTCTAGCTCTTGTGAAACAATTTTATTTTGTAAGTGACATAATTCTGTAGTTAATACACCATGGGTCAAATATAATTAACAACCTGGGATTAAAAGGCATTTTGCATATTAACAGGGTTCTGAATTACAAGGATGGCAAAACTAGAGACTTGGTACTTGGGCACAAATCCTAATCTAGTTGGCCAAAAAACTAGCAGCAATTATTTAGTTGTTATTGATCCAAGTCATAAGGACTCCACTCCCTAGGTTTCTTCAAGTTTTCTTCACCCCGTGGCCAAATTTAGCTGCTTTTAGACGTGCAACCACGCTTTCAAGTCTGCTGATTCTCCCTTCCAGTCGAGAAATTTCCACATCATTTACAACTACACAGGGTGGATCAAACCCCAAATTTTCTTTATCTCCCAGTACTTCATTTCCTACAGACTTCTGTATTTCTTGATTTCCCTGCCCTTCATTTTCTACAGATTCTTGTGTTTTTTATTGTTTCACTGCAGCTTCAGTTTTGATAGGGTCTTCCAAACTTATTGTCCTTGGTTCCAAATTTTGCACACCCCAATTACCAGATTTTGAAGATGAAAAACTTCGAAATGGGCTGGATGCTTTCTCAGGATCAACGGCCTTTCTATTGCTGCCATTTTTCTGTTTCAATTGATCTTTATCTGTAATATTATTTACCTGTACTTCAAAATTGGGAGGAAGGCCAGGAGGAACAAGGGGATCTTTACCTTTAATCTTTCCTTTTAATATCTGCTGTGATTTCTCCAAGCTCTTGGGTGAAACGTCACTGAATCTTTTCTTTCCTTTTGGAATCTTCTGGGGAGAAACCAGATCAACAACTTCCTTCTCTCTAATATAACTCTCTGTAGGATCAGAGCCCTCATGGGCTCTTTTCTTGCATTCCAAGTTATCTAGTGACTTTTTGGCATGTTCACTCCTTTCATTACCCTCTTTCTGTTTCAATTTCTTGAGTCTATTATCTCCTATGATATCCTTTATGGGTCTCTCTGATTCTGAAGTCTCTGATATTCCATTCTGAGGCCTCGTAGACTTCCTTGTCCCTTGTTGAACTAGGACAGACTGCTTCCTCCACCATTCCAAGTATCTCATGGTAATATCTGCTTCAAATAGCCTAGCTGGAATAAATAATTGAAACTTGCTGATTTCCTTACTATAATAATTCCAGGCAATTTCTGGTGTCTCATCAAGGCGAATCACCGAGCCAGGAAGATCTTGATCAAATCCGAATTGCATTGCAACTCTATGTGGGAGATATTGTTCAATAAGATCAATTCCAACTAGCTCAGAAACCCTCACGGATCTAGCAAATGACTGCAATTCTTCATCTGAACCAGAACCAGATAATAACAACACTTCTTGATCTGCATAAAACTTGGGGAAATTCCAATTACTAATGGTTTTGGTATAAGGCCTCCATTGGAAACTCTCTCCAGAAGTTTCCAAAGCCAGCCTCACATTCTCAATCTTCAGAATTTCCAAATTGCCCCATCTAGCCAGTCTTGGTTGCCCATTTTCCAAGGAATTGGGTTTTGGCCTCAATCCTGGAAATCTCTCCCAAACCCAAATTTGAACCCAATGAAATGGGGACCTAATAGTGAGTTCCATGTCATCACCTTCATTCTCACAAGCCTTCAAAGCACAAATCTTCTCCTTCAATAAAGTCAGATCTCTATAAATGCTGGCAAGAACGGCCGGCGCTAGCGCGATCCGATTCCCTCTTGCAAGTAGAACTGCAACAGGGAAAACTTGCTCACGAATTGTACCATTCCATGAGAGAACATACTCAGAGAGCCAAAATGCAAGGAAAGCTTCATGTTCTAACACACTTCCAGATTCCATGAACATATTCAACCACGAAATTGAGCGGGCTTTTTTGGATTTTGTCCTAATGAGTTCTATTCTTGCCTCAGTCAGTTTTTTCTCTACTGCTTTCAGTTCTATGTCTTCGGTGGACCCCATTCTCAACACAGAATCACCCAAAACCGACAAACCACCTAAAATCATTACATCTTCTAGCGTGATTGTTGCTTCACCCCAATAAAAAAAGAAACTTTGAGTTTCGGAACACCATTTTTCTGCAATTCCATACAGCAGATCGTGATCCTTTTGGATTTTGCAAGTAGAACTCAGGATCGCTTCAAAAATCCCAGCTCTCCTCCATGTGGATTTGTGCTTGGGGACCATTTTATGAACCCAGGTTTTCCAGTTTTCGTGATTGTATCGCCACCCAGTGAATGATACCTTCAGGGGCCATTTTTTGGGCTCGACAGTGGGTGGCAAGGAGGAAGGAGACAGTGAAGGGAACTCTGAAGCCTGATCAATAATGGAGGAAGAAGAGGGTGGGAGAAAATGTGCGATTCTGAAATTGGGTTTGCCACCGTTTGGTGAAACCATGTGGTCTTCTCTCACTTCAACCAGGGTTTCTGATGGATTTTCCATTGATGAAGATCTAGCATGTGCTTGGAGAAGCAGCTGAAGTGATGTTACCGTGAGTTTATTGGTACTTCCAATATTCTCTGGGTAGGGGTAATGAGGAGGAAGAGTTTAAAAATGAACGGATTTCTAGAAAGAGTTTGGTGTAGGAGCGGCTCCAGAGAGCTTATAAAAATGCAAGGAATTAAATGCTGTATGTATGGATAAATTAAAAATTAAATGGTCTCTTTCGGAAACTAATATTGGCTGAATTTTTTTTGAAACATTTCCAATAAATAACTTTTAGGTAAACAAGTAACTTTTAAATACTATTACTAAATTGAGTAATAATCTTATGATATTATAAGAACTGAATTATAAAATTGAATCTATTATTCATATTAAATTTATTATATCACATGATATAAATATAATGTAAATTATAAATAATAGTTATAACTAAAAAAGACTACTTATCTTACATAGACTATGAATCCATTGAATTGAATGAATGTAAATCTTAATAGATTCATTTTTCTTTATCCTTAGCAGTTTGTGAGAGAACGCTTCTATGAATCTTGATGGGAAGACTGTAGAAACTAACTTAGGGTGATGGTAGGGACCAACCTTGTATGTATTAACTTGACTGAGCTAAGCCAATCCATCACATAGTAGCTCAGTTACAAGGTTTACATAATAAATAATCACTTTTCATCTAAATGTCATATTAAATCACATTATATTATTACTTTTAGATTGGGCTAATTTACCATTATTACTTTGACATTTATATAATTCAAATTTTATAAAAATTTATTCCAAACTATGAAAGCTTACATGAAAAATTCTAATAATTTTCCACTTAGACAATATAGTTCAGATCATAATAAAGAAAACTATTATCTAAATTAGCATATGCGGCCACATCAAGAATTGTCAAATTAATAATGATATTATTACAACCACATGTCTAAATTGAGATCGTAAGCATTCAATAGTGGAAAACATCATATTTCAATATGGATACTAATGTCATACATATTTGAGTACCTACACTTTGATAACCATAACACAATGTGAAATGTGAGTAACAAGATTTATATAACGATAAATGTGATTACATTTAAATCTCTACATAATGATTCAAGTATCTATTCAAGATGCCAAATGAGATTCAATAATCTCAATACGTCTCCATCAATATGTCATAATACCATGTGCACAAATAACAAAATATAGCAATGTCATTAATGTTTCATAAATTTTGAGATAACAATAATATAAGTTCATTGTTTCAATTAGAAACATGAAACTCCTATTAATCTTGAACATCCAAAGACTTAGCCAAACTCATTTTTGTCACTTGTTTGTGAATTGATCTTACAACTAAGCCTTTAGTTAGTGGATTTGCAAGCATACGTTATGTGGCAATAGGTATGATGCTTATGTATCTTCTTGCTACAAATTGATATTTAATATTAGAATACTTTATACATGCATAACTTTTATTCTTTTGAAAGAAGTACATTGCGGCAACATAATCACAACATATGGTTAAGGTCCTAGAAATGTTCTCAACAATCTTGAATTTAGATATCATATTCCTTACCAAATAGTCTTGCAAATGGCTCCATAACATGTGACATATTCTACCTCCATAGTGTAGGTTGCTATGATTAATTGTCTAACACTTTTTTATGAAACAGTTCCTCTTACTATCATAAAGATGTATCCAAATGTGACTTCCAGTCATCTGGATAACTCACAAAATCAAAGTTAGGATAGTTTGTAACTATTAGATCACCAGATCTATTATGGGCTAGAACAAAAATCTTTGTACCTTGCAAGTACTTCATAACTTTCTATATAGCAATCCAATTTTTCTACCCAAGACCACTCAAGTATCTTTTAGGTACACCAATCACATAGCAATATGAAGACCTATACATACTTAAGCATACACTAGGCTACTGATAATGAAAGCATATAGGACTTGCTTCATACTTGATCTTTCTTCATCATTTTAAGGATAATGAGCTTTAGAAAGAATCTCACTCTTACAAAAAGGCGCAACACTTTAAGAGCATGAACACATGTTGAACCTTTTGAGCGTCTTTTAAATATACAGTCTTTGAGACAAGCTAAGAAGACTCCATGATTTATCACGATGGATCTATATGCCTAGCACAAAAGGCTTCACCAAGATCCTTCATATTAAAGTACATCAATAGCATCTAGTTTGTCTCAGTCAAAAAACTCATATCATTACTTGCAAGGAGAATATCATCAACATACAAAACTAGAACATAAATCTATCTGTAGCCATCTAAAAATAGATACACTAATCTACATGATTATTCTTAAATCTAATAGAAGTAGCTATCTCTTCAAACTTGAAGTACCATTGTCAAGACACTTGTTTCAAACCATATATGAACCTTTTAATTTGTATACCAAGTGTTCTTTATCCTTTTCTTGAAAACCATCTTGTTGGCTTATGTAAATAGTTTATGATAAATCACCATTCAAGAAGGTGATCTTAACATCCATCTAATGAAACTCCAAATCAAAATGTACCATTAACACCATAACAACTCGGAATGGATCTTTATTTGAAACAAGTAAGAAAGTTCTCTGTAATCAATGCTTTCTTTTTTAGTGTAGCCCTTTGCTACTAATCTAACTTTCTACCTCTCAATCTCCTCCAAGCATTCCATTTAGTCTTAAAAAACTACTTGCATCCAACGGGCTTGTAGCTAGTAGGTAATTCAATGAGATCCTACACATTATTCTGATGCATTGAAAATAATTCTTCCTTCATGGATTTCATCCATTCTAAAGAAATATGACTTGAAATGCTTCTTAAAAATTAATGGGATTATTGTCATCATTGATATCAAGCTCATGCTCCTATAGGTACACTAGAAAATCATTTGTAATTGCTAGTCTATGAACCCTTTAGCATCTTCTCAAGGGTACTTTTTCATTTACAGGACTTGATTTCCTTTATTTTACCAATAAAGCACTTGGGTCTCCAACTACCACCATTGATTCTAACATTTGTTGCACTGAATCATGTTCTAGATCAACACAATATGTTTCAATCAATGACAATGCTAGTGGAATAACAACTTTTTCCTTTCTAAGAGAGACATCACATGGTTATACACTGCCACTATCCAGCCAGTCCTTAAAATAAACAACATGATATGTTTCAATTACCTTAGTGGTGTTGTTAAACAGTAAAACCTGCTACCTTTGTAGCCATTGCAATATCCAATAAAGTTATCATTAAGAGTCTTTGGATCAAGCTATTTTGAAGACAAATTATACATCTTTACTTCATCCTTGCAACCACAAACATGGAAATGCTTAAGATTAGGCTTTTTCTCATATAGCAATTCATAGAAGGTTTAGGTACAGACTTACTAAGGACATGATTCAAAATATACACAATGGTCTTTAAATCACAGCCTCATAAAAAGTCTAGTAAAGTGGAATGCATCTACTTACATCTCACCATATCTATAAGTGTGTAGTTCTTTCTCTCTACAATCTCATTTTGTTCAAACATTTAAGTCACAATGTAACTAACCTTAATTCCACAATATTAGAGTTATCTTACAAAAGGACTAAGATTTTTACCAATTTTATATTATCTACCATAGTACTCACCTCCTCTATTAGAATTAACACACTTAACTTTCTTTCCTAGTTTGAGTTCAATCATAGTCTTAAAGATCTTTAAAGCATTCAAGGATTTTGACTTCCTAAAGAGGAGCTCCACTTGACCAAAACTCGAATAATCATTGATGAAGGTGATGAAGAACTTATATCCATCCATAGCGATCAACATAATTGGTCCCCTAACATTAGTGTGAATAAACTCTAGAACATCTTCTCTTCTGATTCTCTTTCCTTTTCTACTTCTAGTAGGAAATTTTCTCTTGATGCAATCAACACACATACTAAAATAGAGAAGTCTAAGTTATGAAGAATTTATTCTTTTATCAATCACTCCATCCTTTCTCTAGAAATATGACCCAAACACTTATACCTCACATTAATTCTACCTCTTTCATTTCCAATCATAGTTTTTATTAAATTTGCAAAAAGAAGGTTTAAATTAATCTTATATAAGCCATCACTTAAACAAAAACCAATCATAAACAATATCTTTTAACTCTAAAACATGATCATAAGATAAACTTAAAACTATTACTTCTATATGCTTCACTTGTATTTTATCTCTATTTCCTAATCTGACTATCAGCTCTCCATCACTTGGTTTCCTCTTATTTCTTGGTGCCTTATTTTTTCTTCTCAATCCACTTCTTGAGCTTAAAACATTGTGCCTTTCATGCCCATGCTCCTTACAATACCTATAGTTCCTCTTGAATACAGGCTTCTTGGGTCTACAATGTTATATATTCACATAAGCTTTATTCTTCTCAAAACTAAGTTTTTCTTTATTATCCTTTGGGTGTGACTTATTCCTACACTTAGCACTTGATCTATGTGAAATGAAGTGAGCACTGTGAACCTTTTCTTTCTTTATGTCATCTTTCGTTTGACTAACAATAAAGATTATCTCATTGATAGTCCCTCCTAGGTGTGATATAATATCTTAAGAACATCAAATTGAGCAAGAAGAGACTCTAAAACACGTTAGATCAAATAACTATCTATCAAGTCCACTTTCATGACCTTTAACTAATTATAATAGTGTACCATCTTCATGATATTCTCATGAACTCCACTAACACCATTATAAGCTATCTTCTTTAGTAATGAGAGGTAATGTCCTTTCTTGGCTATATCAAAGTTCATAAACTTCTTAGCCATAGAGTCTATGAAGGCTTTAGCATTTAGAGAGTCAATAATGTTATACCTGATGGTCTTATCCATAATATACATCATAATCATCAAGCACATTCTATTACAGTGTGTCCATTCATAAAAAGCCCTTTGCATAGTACTAGAGTTATCATTAATCATTAGCTCATCCTTTCTCAATGCCAAATTGAAATTGGTGATTGTCAGATATAATTTCAACGACTTAACTCAGCCATTATAATTGGTCTCATTCACCACTTTCTTAGGAGTTACATTGCATAGGTAACAAAGACTAAGAAAATAACAATTTATGAAACTCATTATGAATTTCCAAGATGCATGTTTAACAAAGTCATGTGATAATATTTCCTCAATAACTATGCAATTCTTAAATAATATCATAATACTAATAAGATATTTAAGATTTTGTAATATGATACAAAGATCAAATATTACATTTCTAAAACTCAATGCTGATAGAATATCTAAAATTTTAGAAATATAATACTCAACCCTAACTTTCATACTATTGCTAAGAAACTACATTAATAATATCATACCAATAAAATACAAATATTGTCAATATATCACTCTCCTATATACTAAACTAAATAATCTAATTTCCAATAAAATTTTACACAACCAGTCCCATTATAGATGGGTACATAATTACATAAAATTTTATGACTTAATATAAGCAATTTATAATTTCTACATAATAATAACAATATATATAATCATGTAAAATTAATTCAACAATCAAATAGTAACATACCAAACTAGAAAATTTTTATATAGTAACTCAACACATAGTAATTATATGGTAAAATTTTTAGGCCCAAAAAATAATAAATTAATATTCAAATAAATTGGATAAAAATAAATAAATAATTTTTAATTTCAAAAAATTCTTAAAAAAATCCAAAAAAGCCACCTTGGAGAGTGGAGGTCAATGGTGTCATCATTGCTATGATTAGGTACTAGTAAGGTGGTGTGTGAGGCATATACACCTGATACACAGGTAGGCCTCACGCACCTACTGTTGCCTCTTCTTCCAAATTGAAAAACTACAAAACAAGTCTTCAATCCTGGTATACCATTTGTGCAACCTAGTTCAAAATTTGGCTATTTTAGGCCAAAATCTCCCAAATTATTTTTTGGGTTTTATTCCTAATACCTATCTAAAGCTAACCCACTGATTAATAGAAAAATTTTGCATTCATTTTGTGTTTCAAAATCGAGATTGAAAAACTAACATTTTGAAAAAAAAAATTCATTCAAAAGCTTCACATAGACTAGTTTTAATTAAATTAAATTGTGGGTTTTATTCAATGTTATGATTTGAGATAGAACTACAATTCAGTTTGGATAAAAACGATATAAATTGTGCTCAATTTGAAAAACCCTTTTCGAAAAAGCATAGAAAATTCTATTTTGTGGTCTTGTTTCAAATAATATAATATACACACAAATTCTAAGAATTTATTCATGAATAATATATCAATAATATTCAAAAAAATTATTCATGTACAAATTACAAATTAATTTTCACATAACAATTATCTATTACATACAACAATTAGTCTTTTAATTCTAAATTATGAAAGTTTTCTACCATTAAATTGAAGCTATGTATATTAACAAAACTTTTGTAAACAAAAAATTATAATATATAAATAAAACTTTTGTGAACAAAATTGTGTATTTTTCCCTATATATAAAGTTTTCTAGATAAGATTAAATTTAAAGTTTTCTACCAAAAATTTAAAACTATGTAAATGTAAATTTGTCCACATGAAAAATTATATAATATATATATATATGTAAATTTAAGCGTATTCATCAATATTTTTTAAAAAAAATACAGGGAAACTACACTATATCTATTTGTAATATGGCTTTAATTTCATTTTACTCTTATGTGGTTTAAGTGTCACAATGAGACAATCTGTGTTTGCACCATTAACACTTTACCCACCTATAATAATTTTTTGTCCAAATTTAATGAATTTTATCACATGTTAGTTACATACTTCATAATTAGCCCTAATTTAATCTTGATTACACCTTTATCACTCCCAATTTCATCTTTTACCTAAATCTAAAATCTTAAAGAAAAATTTACCTTTAATTCTATAAGATTTCTTCATTACAACACAGGGAAGAATGAATGAATGTGGCTAGAGAATTTATGCTTCAAAGAAAAAAGAAAGCCTAAACATATAGATAAATCTTCATTAGAGATTACAATCAATTCCTTCCTTTTTTTTCACTACATTGTAATGACAAAATCTTGCAAAATCAAAGATAAATTTTTCTCTAGAGTTTTAGATTTAAGCAAAAGAGGAAATTGGGAATGATGGGGTGCAATTAGGGTCAAATTAGGTTTAAGGAGCAAGTGACTAGCATGTGACAAAATCCATTAGATTTGGACAAAAAATTAACACAATTGGACAAAGTGTTAATGATGCAAACCATATATTACCTCTTTGTGACATTTTAAACCATGGATGGGTAAATTGAAACTAGAGTTATACTGCAGGTAAGTAAAGTGTACTTTCCCTTAAATATATGGTGGCATAGATAAAATATTTGTCATATTATGCTTCTATTTGATTTTTGCTCTAATTGAATTTAATTTATGAGAAATTCTTAATTCAATTATTGGTATTTTGTCTATTGGTTGTGCTTTTGTAATGATCCATTGTAATTGAAGAACACTTCAGTCTCTAATAGCTGGTTAGGTGGCTAGATATCACCTACATAAAGGCTTGAGTGGTGAAGATCACCAAAGCCCCTCTAATGTTAAAGTTAGAGAGAATTTAGATAAAAAAGCAAAGTATTCAATAAATATAAATCGAATGCATGCCTTTCCTTTTATAAATGTGCAGAAGGGTAAAGGGGTCTTCGACCAGATTAAAGCCCTCAGCTGAGTTGCTAAATTGGGCCTTGGTTGTTTTATTGGGCCGTTAGCAATCATTATTGGACCATTGGCCCTATATTTATCATTAGCCCTTCCTTAGGAGATCAGATGAGGCATGTCTTAGCAATTATGATTATCTTAAATCATTCTTGGTTTAGATAACTAAGCACATAATCACTCAAGGGTGATCCTTAGCCAAAGATCTCCTACCATACTTTGTAATCTCTTGTTTATTGTTTTAGCACTACTATCAAAAATTAATTAACATTAAAACTTGTTAAATTTTACTTTTCCATCTATTTCTCAGGAATCCATTTCTTCTTAGTTACCATCAAATTTCATCAAAGTTGCTACTATCCTTATTTTAATGCCACAATCCTTATGTAATTAATCCTTATCCATATGATTCTTTTAATCTTAGCCTTTCATTTGAATTTGATTGGCTTATAACTTTCCTTAGTCTCTTTGTCACCACTAAATTTATACTTTTTCCCTTGATCTTTTTTTTATGTTCTCCATGTTCCTTTTTGATTCTTCACTGCTTAATATTCTTAACATTTGTCAGTGAGCTTTAGAGATGTGTATCCGCAAAATTTGAGTTATTTGGAGGGAATTTGGCATTTTCAGTCACAATCATGATACTACCCAAAAGATCTGGGGTTTGACATTGCTTTGTTATTGTGTCTAGAATGTCACATCAAATAATGAGAAGAAACTTATGGGAAAATCACAAATTGTTTTCCAAAGGTTGTAAAGGTTTGCATTTTTTGGATTATTAAAATTATTTTTACTATCAAATTGTGCTCTAGCCAAAGTGACATGGATTCTGGAGTGCATTAATAAATCACCATCTAACTATAATAGATTTTATGTAAAAGCTTCCAGAAACAACTCTTATAGATTGACTGATGATTCCTTGCCGGTCATTTAGTCCACAAGGAAGAACAAAGGAGATTAATAAAGGTTAATATATTTGACAAGAAAATATTTTTTTTTTTTGGAAACTATTTTCCTAACTTTCCTATGTTTGGAGCCAATAAGAAAGTTAGTCATCAGAAAATAGATTCTGATCAATAGAAAATGATAGTGTATATGGGAGAAAGTGACTTCCTACTTTTGATTTAAAAAGAAATCACTTTTATAAATCACTTTATATTACATAATCTCACTCCATCTCTCTTTATTTCCTTTCCTTCTCTCTCTATCCCTTCATTTTCTCATATCTTTCTCTCTTCACCCCCTTTTTCTTTTATATTTCGTTATCTACTGGTCTCTCACCCTTCACCTCTCTATCTCTCTCTTATTCTTTTCCTCTTTCCATCTCTTTCATCTTTTTCTTTCTCTCCTCTATGCCTCTCTACTATTCCCTATCTATTCTTTTTTTCCCACTTAACTCTTTGTCTCTCTCTTATCTCTTGTGTTCCTACCTCCTTCCATTCGTACAAGTGTTGATATTAAATAATTGTATTGAAAAGGTATTTGAACAATTAAGAGAGTTGGCAAATATGGTTAACAATTTTGGCCAATGTTAGATGAATATGTATTAACTTGATGAAGAAATATTGATAAAGATGAAAAAAAACAAGGATTTGAATATTCTACTTTGAATGTTGTTTTTATTACAAAATATACCTAACTTTTGATTTTAGTATTAGAGATTTGTCAACTCTTATCATGAAACAATTCTAATAACAAAATGATTATGGTGTGACTTAACCATAAATAAGAAATTGGTATATATGATGACATTTTTCAATAAAAGAAAATAGTTTATTTTTATGCACCAAACAAGAGAAATTATTTTCTCTTATATTATCCAAACAATGAAAAATTAATCTATTTTTGGAAATTCATTTTCTTAAGAAAGTAATTCCATAAAATTTCATTTTCTACTCAAATAAATGAACCCTAAGAGTAAATTTGGATAATAGTGGAGATCAAATACCGCTTTAAGGATTTGAGAAAGAATCAACAAGAAATTTGTTCCTCTAATGTAGGCCATAAGAATTGCTTTGCATAGTGTGGAGACTTTGTAAATCATTCACTTGTTCATTAATAAAAGTGGGTATTGATGTTTCATCTTTGTAATCTTTGTGACTACATAAAAGATCTAAGCTATTTTCTATTATCATGTTCTTTATTCATGATCGGCGATGTTGATTTGAATCAAATGCTTCTCGAATGTTGCTTAATTTTGTTCTGAAAGTTTGAGTGCCTTGTCTTGTTACTGTTTATGTTCTAAGCATCTTGCACTATAAGTTTAAGCTCTTTCAGTGTCTTGCATCAATTGTATATGTAAAGAATTATAAATGATTGGAATTATATCTTATTACTATTTGCAATCCTTATGGATATTTTAGCCCCATTCTTTGTGATCTATATAAAGTTTTCAATCGCCATGATTGGTTGGCTTTCTCTAGAAAGACTTTGAGCTTTACTTTATTTTATTTAATGTATTTGATCGCAGTGTGTCGAAGCCATCAAATTAGAAATTTATAAACTGAAGCTACCTAAACTAACTTGTAGTATAGGCAACCCAGGTCGAACCCAAGGACCATTTTAAGATGATGTTATCAATGATATTAGGAGTTGTAATTGGGGGGAGGGGTTGGCAGAAATGAAATCTACAGCTACTCTAACAAAAACATACAAAACAGAAACTAAAACACAATAAATACATGCAACCAGCCAAGGAAGCTAGCTAAACTTGAGTTCAATTATTTTTAATCATAACAAAAAGCCTTGGAATGATTAATAAATCCATCCTAAGTAGTCTAGATTTAGCCAGCAAGACAATCCATCAAAAGCTTGATAAAATTACTTAGTTTTCCTATCCTCTTCCTAAGGTGATCATTAAGCAACAATCA
>JANHAO010008110.1:0-19534 GCA_026873985.1 Saraca asoca | reverse complement strand
TTTTTGAGGGTTTAGACTCCATTGTTGATGTTGGTGGAGGAACTGGGACCACTGCTAAGATAATATGTGAGGCTTTTCCTAACTTAAAATGCATAGTGTTTGATCTTCCACAGGTTATAGCTGGCTTATCCAGAAGCAAGAATTTGAGTTATGTTGGTGGTGACATGTTCAAGTTTATCCCTCAAGGTGATGCAGCCCTACTGAGGGTATGCAAATTTTTCAAACACAACCAAGTCACCAACCATAACATAATCTATGCACTCCCCCTATCACAACCTGTTAAAAATTGATTTCATCAGTTTAAAACATTTTAAAAGGTGATAGTAGATTTGTGCTATTAACATTATTCATTTTGAGAAGTGCTGATCACACACTACATAAGTAATACCCATTACACTCTTACAACATTCACTTTGTGGAGTGATGCTTTGGATCCGTCAATTTAATGGGTCACAGGCACCTTCTCGCATGGCAAGGATTTAAGAAATCCATGCATTGTGCATGGATCATTTTTACAAACAATTTCTAACCTTCCCTCTCTTTTTGGCAGTGGATTTTACATAATTGGAACGATGACAACTGCATAAAGATATTGGAAAAATGTAGAAATGCAATATCAGCCAAAGGTGACAAAGGAAAAGCGATTATTATAGATGTGGTGATAGATGAAAAGCAAGATAAAAATGAAATGACTAAAACAAAGCTCTTGTGGGACGTAGTCATGATGGCTGGACTCAATGGCAGAGAAAGAAGTGAAGAAGAATGGAAGAAGCTCTTCTTGGGAGCAGGTTTTCAAAATTACAAGATTTTCCCCATATTTGGATTTAGGTCTTTAATTGAGCTTTATCCTTAAACCTGTTGTGAACTGAATAAATTATATTGCATTTACCCAACATTAGCGATGCTAGTGTCTAGCATTACCATGATTTATTAGAAAAAAAAACTTTTAATTCTACAATAATATTGAAAGTTTCTGTTGTATTTTCTTTCTTCTTGTAATAAATTAGTGGAAGGACACCACACTGCCACTTATGTTTGTTTGTCTTAATTAATTTATAATAGAATTTCTTTTTATATAATTTCAAGGATAGAGCAACACAATTCATTTGTTTAATCTTATGCATCCTCATTATTATTGATGCAAATAGTTACCGATTCATAATTCAATTAATTGGATTGGTTAAATCAATGATTAAATTGGATGATATCATAAATAAAAATTAAATGTTCATAGGAAGCATGTATTATTTGATAACAAATAAATGTAATAAATAAAAATTAGTAAAGTCAGTAAGAAGTTAATAACCATGAAACTATTGTCATTGCAGGTCATTTGTTTTGTCTAATTTTCAAAATTTATGTTACAATTCAAAAAAATACAAAATTACCAACCCAATGACAAGAAAAAAAGTATTTTAAGAACAATTTCTAGTTCATTAATTTTTTGATCAATTCTAATTTAATTCAATTTTCATTAGTTCAATTTGTTATAACCATAAAAATGATTTTATAATCAAATCAACTATTAATCATATCTATCTTCGGTCCAACTAGTTTAACTGATGAATCTAATCCAATTTTTAAAATATTAGTTTGATGTTCTTCTAGCTTGAAGTTTTAAGAACTAAATTTTTGTTATGAATATTAGTCAGACTAGGCAAAAGAGGGTCAGCCAAAGCCCAAAAAGTCAGGGGGCGAAATAAAAAGGCACAACCTAATTCAAATAAGGTCGCTAGAAAATCGTGCGGTAGACCGCATGACAGAAGCTCGTGGACTTCGAGTAGTGGAGGCTACAGCGAGCTCTCCTCTACATCAATGGAAACGACTAAACGTCTGACAAACACAGCCTAAGTACTCTACCAACCCGCAAAACAGCCCCTAAAGTTCGACAATTATTTGTCTAGCATTTAATGAATAGTATGAATGTAATCATAGTCTTACATTGATGAATTACAAATTGTAACCTTCCCCGCATGTATAAAAATGGGATGAGAAACTACAAGGAGAGATATAGAAAAAGAAAGAAAAGAGATACAGACACTCTGCTAATAGATTTGTCATATATTTGTATGCCAAGAACATAGAAAGAAAAAAAAGATAACCACCGTGGACGTAGGGGTCATCTAGACTTTGGCCGAACCACGATAAAATCTCTATCTGATTTCTTTTCCTTTTCCTCAGAATCTTCTCTTCATTTATCACTTTCGATGCAATCACATAGCAGTTTGGTTCTCAAAATCTTCGGTTGATCGATTACCAAAATCGATCGTTAATATTTTGGCATGCCCAGTGGGACCAAACTGCTCTCACATCCTTCACTAATCAAACACGATGGCAAGAGGAAGAGTGACCAAGAGTTCAGGCGTTGCAACTAACCAACTAGATGGTCATGGAGAACATTGGCGAGATGTACCCAGAGAAGAACACCCAGTCCTGACAAGCACCTCTTCTACCCTCCGGAGGCCGAAGATGTACAGGCCTTGCGTCAACACCATGAAGCACTTGAAAGTATGATGAAAAGACTGGTCGATGCAGTCGAGACATTAACCCAGGCGTATACTCAAAGGGCCCGAGAGCAGGGAGGGGCTACCCCCGTCACGGAAACGGCCCTACAGCCATAAGCAGAGGCACTAGCACAGAGGCAACAACTGACCGGGGGGGAGCCTGGAGAGCTGGAATGAATTATTCCTCTAGCTCACAACCTGAAACGGGAGGACGACGAGCTCGTAGGGATAAGGGAAACCAGTGAGCTAAGAGCTCACACTGCACTGAAGACTCGAATATGGGCCATGATAATGGCAAAAGCCAGCAATCTGAGGCCCAAGAACAAATGATTGAATAGCTAATGCAATGGGTACAATGATTCAAGAAATGCCTTTCGAGCCAAGATCAATCGGGTCGCTATGAGGAAAAGACTCCACTTTCCAAGGAAATCGAAACAGAACCTCTTCCTCAACACTTCAAAGTCCCGACCATTCCACCATACGATGGAAGGGGTGACCCTTATGATCATTTGGATGCTTTCAACATACAAATGGACCTCCAAACCGGTAATCCCCTGATTAAATGCAGGGTCTTTCTGGCTACTCTCTGGGATATGCCACAGGCGTGGTTCAAGAGTCTCCTGGCTTGCAAGTATTAGTAGCTGGGAAGAGTGTCAAAATAAATTCATTGATCAAAACGGGGCCCTTAAGAAGCAGCTTCCGACATCTTGCCATCTGGCTATGAATTTTCAAAGGAAGGACGAGTCATTAAAGGACTACATTATCAAATTTTGCTGTGAAATCAATAACGTAGAAAGTCCTTCTGATGACAACATTCTGACGGCGATCTTGGCAGGACTGGGCAGGGATGGAAAATTGTATGAAAGCATATATAAGTCCCTGATAAGGAACTTGAAAGAGTTCTACAAGCAAGCTATGAAAGAAATTCAGTGGGAAGAAACTTTTGGTTCAAAGGGATGTGGATGAAAGAGCGAGCCTAGTAGCTCAGTTCCCGGTAAAGACAAAAAGAGAAGCAGTCACTGTAGAAGCGAAATGGCCCAGGTCAACAACATGGTGTTCAGCCCGCAAAGAGAGCAAAAACAGGGTGACCTGAGCCCCAAGGTCACTATAATAACTATAGTATCCTATCTGACATAATGGAAAAGATATATGTCTTGGAAAAACACAAGGAGAACTTCGGATGACCCAGGCCACTGATGACCCCCTCGAAGTATAGAGATCCAAATAGGTTCTATGCCTATCATAATGATATAGGACATACCACCTCAGAATGCAAATATCTTAAAGATGCGATTGAGGATCTCATTCATACAGGCCGCCTAAAGGAATATGTGGCACCACCAACAAGTCGACGATCCCCACAACGCACAAAACGGCCACCTCCCAGTGTCAAACCAGAGCAAGCGACCGTGGTTAGGACTATATACACCATCCACGGGGACCGCACCTTGCAGAAGCTTCATAAAGCTCGCAAGAGCGGCATGTACGAAATGTGAGCTATGTCTTATCCATGGGCTATGAGTCTAACAGACCCACCAAGAAAGCAAAGGCGACTCCCAAATGCATAACCTTCATAGATCACAACGAACAAGGAGTCCAATCTCCCCATAACGATGCTATAGTCATCAGGGTCAAGGTTGGAAACGTCGAAGTACAGAGGATCATGCTGGATACCGATAGATCAGTTAATGTCATGTATAAAAAGTGTTTCGATCAGATGGAACTAACCTAGAGCAACCTCAAATCATCACCTGATCCCTTTTTGGTTTCACCGGTGATGCAGAATTTCTTGTAAGGTGAGTCAGGCTTCCTATCACCTTAGGGGACAAGGACTGTCAATTGACTGTTTTGGCAGATTTCATGGTTGTAGATTGTCCCTTAGCCTATGACATAGTCCTGGGGCGACTAGCGATGAATGATCTAGATCTGGTCATGTCCACTAGATCCTTAATAGTCTGATTCCCCACTTCAAATGAGGTTGGATGCGTACGGGGTGAGTAGTACGCGACCCGACGATGTTATGAGGATGCCATTAAGCTCGGAGAGAAAGGCAGAAGAGTGGTTGTAGCTCCCTATGAAGAGCCCATGCCCTGAACTCAATTGAAATCAGCCTTGATCTCAACCCCTGTGACTAGAAAATGGACAAAGAGACCGGGTCGATCAAAGAACTCAAGGAGATCAGAATCAGTAGAATAAGTGATCAGAGATGCCTCAAGCTGGGGAAAAGCTTGCCCTTAGACATGAAAGACTGGTTGATAAGTTTTCTTAAGGCAAATCTAGATGTCTTCGCTTAGAGTCACGAGGACATGGTAGGGATTAACCCCAAAATTGCATCACATAAGTTGAACGTCAACCCTCACCACCAACCGGTCAGGCAAAAAAGGAGATCTCTAACTGCAGACCGTTCCTACATGTTGAAGGAAGAAGTGGACAGACTACTAGTGAACAAATTCATCCGGGATGCCCGCTATCCCATCTGGATAACTAACCCTATCCTAGTGAGAAAGAAGGATGAGAGATGGAGGACGTGTATCAACTTTATAGGCTTGAAAAAAGCTTGCCCAAAAGATAGTTTTTCTTTACCAAGGGTTGACCAACTCATCGACGTGACGGCCAAACACTAACTCCTCAGCTTCATGGACACATATTCCCAGTATAATCAAATACCCATGGAACCCCAGGACGAGGAGCACACCTCGTTCATCATGAACCGAGGGTTGTACTGCTATAAGGTGATGCCTTTCGGGCTCAAAAATGTCGAGGCAATAGATCAATAGCTGGTCAATGCAATGTTCAAAGACTAAATCGAGAAAACTATAGAGGTCTATATGGACCACATGCTCATGAAGTCTAGGCAAGTCTCAGACCATGTAGGTGACCTAGAAGAAATGTTTCAAATCCTATGAAAATATCGGATGAAGTTAAATCCTCTCAAATGCGCGTTTGGAGTAGCTTTAGGAAAGTTTCTCGGGTTCATGGTGAATGAAAGGGGCATAGAAGTAGACCCCAAGAAGATTAGAGCACTCATTGACATGAGGTCATCGAGTGGAATTAAAGATGTCCAGACTTTGACTGGTCGGGTCACGGCCCTCAGTCGATTTATCTCCAAAGCAATGGATAGGTGTTTGCCCTTTTTTAAAGCCTTAAGGAAAGCAAGACATGTCGAATAGACAAAAGAATGTGAAGCCGCCTTCATACAGCTGAAAGAATATTTAGGTAGAGCCTCACTCCTATCTAAACCCCAAGAGGGCGATAAGCTGATTCTTTATTTGGGAGTGTCACAGCATGCCATTAGGGCGACTCTTGTCTGCGAGGAGAATGGAGCACAATTCCCCATTTACTACATGAGCAAAAGGCTAGTAAACACTGAGGAAATATACTCTCCCATGGAAAGACTAGTCTATGGCCTCGTTGTCGCATCAAGGAAGTTACAGCCTTACTTCCAGGCCCACTCCATCGAGGTCTTAACTCAGTATCCATTGGGACATACCCTCCAAAAGGTGGACGCTTCAGGCCGCTTGCTTAAATAGGCAATTGAGCTCGCCCAGTTTGACATTCAGTATGAATCACTGCCGACGATTAAGGGGCAGGCCTTAGTTGACTTCGTTGTTGAGTTCACCAGGCTTAAGGTAGAAGAAGTGAAAACCTCTAAAGAACTGTGGTGGGAACTTTACACGGACGGATCCTCTTGCGAGCATAGGGCAGGAGTCAGAATTTTGTTAATCAGTTTGGAGAAATATAAGATCCCCTATGCCTTGAGGCTTGAATTCTAAGCTACTAACAACGAGGTAGAATACGAGGCGCTCCTCGTAGGACTTCACCTCGTAAAAGAGGTGCGAGCTGAAAACCTGAGAATCTTCAGCGATTCTTAACTAATCATTTGCCACATAAAGGGAGAATATCAAGCAAAGGGACCACAAATGGCCATTTATCTGTGAAAAGCCCAAGAATTACTCCATGAATTCCTAAGGTTGGAGATTAACCAAGTCCTTCAAGCTTAAAACATACAAGTGGACACCTTGGCCCGACTAGCTACGGCAAAAGAAACAGAATTTACAGGTGCCATACTCGTAGAGGTCCTTCCATTACCCAGCATCAAGCAAAAGGCAACCACGATGTCAATTTTCTTGGCGCACAGCTCATGGATGAACCCTATTCTGAACTACATACAACATGACAAGCTCCCAGAGGATAAGTTAGAGGTACATCGTGTGCGATTTTGAGCTGCTAGATACTATATTATAGATGATGTACTTTGCCGGAAAGGCCTCTCGGTCCTACTTCTTCGATGCATTGACGGCCCTGACCATGATCTTGTTTTGAAAGAGATACATGCTGGACATTGTGGGAACCACACTGGGGGTTATCATTGGCTCAGAAGGTCCTCCAGCAGGGTTTCTTTTGGCCAACCATGAAACAAGATACAATTCACCTTGTTCAGAGGTGCGACAAGTGCCAGAGGTTCGCTACAGTCCCCTGAGCTCCCCCAGCCTACCTCTAACAAATGATCAGCCCATAGCTGTTCACAATAGAGGGGATTGATTTGATAGGACCCCTCCCTACGGGTCACGAAAATTGTAAATATGCCATAGTAGTGGTGGATTATTTCACCAAATGGGCAAAAGCAAAGGAATTAGCCCAGATTTCTTCTTCTCAGATCGAAAGGTTCGTCTGGAACAACATTGTCTGTCGATTCGATGTCCCCCAGTAAATAGTATCCGATAATGGGACCTAGTTCACGAGTGATCAGTTCATCTAATTTTGCGATAATCTTAGAATCTTGAAAAGCTTTTCATTTATGGACCATCCACAAATCAATGGGCAAGTAGAGGCAGTAAATAAGATCATCAAGCAGATCTTGAAGAAGAAGCTGGAAGCAAGGAAAGGAGTATGGGTAGATGAACTGCCAAAAGTCCTATGGGCTTACCACACCACGGCCTATAGCACCATAGGAGAAACCCCTTTCTCAATGGTCTATGGAACTGAGGTGATGCTACGAGTGGAATTCGAAGTAACCTCGCATCGAAGAACTACTTTTAATACTGAGGAAAATGACTAGTTACTTGCTGCCAGTCTTGACCTCATTAAGGAAAAAAAGGATGAAGCATGCCTAAGAATCATGACCTACCAACAAAGGGTTGCATGATATTTTAATTAAAAAGTGCACACTTGAAGCTTTAAACCAGGAGACCTCATCTTATGTCTCATCCACCCCAGAGAATGAATGCTAGACCTGAATTGGGAAGGTCTGTATGTTATAAAGGAAAGACTAAAGGCTAGAGGATACCGCTTAGCAAATTTCGAAGGGGCAGAGTTCCCCAAGCTTGGAATGTTGAGCATCTCCGATCATATTATCAGTAAACCATATTTGACTTTCTCAAAACTATAACTACCTATCAAAGTTTTGAATTAAATTGCATTCCTGTTAAGTTCTTTCCGGAGATATTTTCATTATTTATGTTCAAAGGATAGTATTTGCATCCCGAAAAGATGGATCATCCAGCGGCAACATGCATATAAAAAAAAGAAGGAAGAAGAAGAATATCTTTTGTAGAATGAAAGTTATATTGAAATGTCTCGATTACAAATTAGAGAAACACGAAACAACAAGAAAATAAGAATTATTAAAGTGCTATGATAAAGAAGCCCCTATGTCAGTAGGGTCCTGAGCACTTGGGGGACTCGAGAGTGTCGTGGGCGAATTCTCTGCGACTTGTCCTTCAAGCCTCTCCACAATTGACTCCTCCGCAAGCAAAGTAATTTCGGCCTGTACTGCATCTCCACCCAGAGAACCATCTGCAACCTCAGCACCTGGAGAAGGAGCCGTCTTAGCACCCTCAACAAAACCCTAGATGATGTCCATGATCTCCCTATTGAAAAAAGAAAAAGTGAGGTCCGGGACGTTTAACCACAGGGTATACGTGAAGCTGTCAGTGGTATGAGTAAAAGCGGTCTCCCAAGCCTACTCGATTATAGCGGAAGCCTCCTCTTTCGCTTTGACAGCTTACACTTTGGTGTGCATGGCTCTCTCTTCAGCATGCTTGGAAGCCTCCTTAGCCTGCTTGGTCACTTTTTCATCTCATTTCGCTCTCTCCACAGCATAATTAGTCCTCTCTTGGGCAGATTCGAGCCAGTTTTAGAAACTCTCGACCCCCCGAGTTAAAGAGAGTATGTCTTCCCTGCTCCTTTGAAGCTCGTCATGGGCCTCATGTAGCTTCAAAGTGAACTTGGCTACCTCACATGCAAGAGATTCTTCAGCCCTTTTTGTCGTGGTATTGGCTTCTTAAAGTTGGGCTTCGACATCTTCTAGCTTCCTTTTCAATTCTGTCGACTCGTTGGAAGCTGTGGCAAGACTAGCCTCAAGCTGATGCTTCTCCCCCTCCCAGTTCAGACACTTATCCCTTTGCTTGATAGCCTCTAAGGCTCTCTAGAGAAAGTAATAAAGAGGTTAGATAGCGAACAAAGACCAGAAGGAATGAGAAAAGAATGGTGCTAACCAGCAAGCAGTGGCTGGCCAAGACCTCCATCAAGATGCTACCCCGAATCCAATCGTCTTCCAAGGATGCTATATTGGCTCCTAGAATCTGACCCACATTGTCATGAATAATGTTGTAAAGGGCCAGGGTCTTAGCCCCTAATCCTTCAACTGGTAGTCTCAGGGCATCCTCGGGCTGTGCCACCTGATCAGTGGCGACCTCTTTCCCTTTATCGACCCTCTACCTCTTTGAAGAAGGTTCAGTAGGAGTCTCACCTTTGTGCCGTGGAGACCTTGTTGTCTCTCCATCATTCAGTCCTTGCTGAGAAATAGGGCCTGGAAGGAGCAGGGTCTCCTTCGCTATTGATAGGCTGAAAAGAATAGTAGGCCGAGTCGACGTAGGAATAGCCATCGAAGAAGGAGGCGGGCCAGCCTGAATGGGTTTCAAAGTAGTCGTAGAAGAAGTAGGACAATTAACGCAAGCGAAAGTAGAAAGAGCGTGCTATTTGGGCCTCAGAGAAGGCTTGACAAGGTTAACATGACCCATGACCACCTGTTCACTGAAGTCTGTTGGGGGAATTTCTTTTGACTCGTGGACCCTAATGTCGTGTGAACTATTGATGAGCTTAGTGCCAAGCATGGGAGAAAGATCGTAGGCCCATAGGAGCTCCTCATTGAACCTCGTTGTGTTGGGGGAGTCAGCAAAAGCTAATAATTGATCTAGAATCTTAATCTCCATTGTGCTCAGCTTTGATCTTTCTTTTCGAACTCCATCTGCAGGAAATATAGCAAAATGTTAAGCTCAAGTCAAAGTAAAAACATTGAAAGACTGGTATACCCGGATTCGACACAAAAGAAAAATGATGAAGACAACACAATGACGGGCAGGACACATAAAACCAACGAGTCTTATATGGACCTGCATTAGACTTCCCTCAAGCATCCCCTTGAGGCAGTGATTTCTTACACTGTGAAGGGTAAGGTGAAAGATAATAATAGCCCTCTTACTTTCCAATTCCTTTGATACTATAAAGAAAGTAGAGAACCCTCAAACTAGGGGGATGGAGGCCATTCTGGAGATAGATCAATGCGAGAGAGGTCAGAAAAGAGTACGTGTTTAGGGTTAATTGCGCTGGTGCAAGTCCCAATTTGTTTAAAAAATTGATTATGTAGAAAGGAATTGGGAAACGCAAGCCTGCATTAAGGTGATGGACGTTAATAGCTACAAACCCCTCGGAGGGATACGCAACATGATCAGTAGGAGATGGGACCATTACATGACAACCTCTGAGGAAGAAGTACACCTTCGCAATGCCATTCATTTCCTTAGGCTTGACACCAGAAGGGAAGTGTTTGAAAGGAAAAAAGGCACCACTAGTAACCTCGCCACTATGAGAGACTACATCCCCAGCGGCATGAGGCGTTTCCTCACTCCCCTCAGATTCAGTGTCCTCGCTGACTATTTGGTGGCGATGGCATTTATGGGGCTGAGACATCTACAAGAGGAAGATAAATAATCAAGTTACTAATCAACCTAAAGAGTAAATAGTTACTACCCCGAACCACCCAGATCCATGGGGCATAAATAAGGGCTCCATATGCTAAGCTGGAAGCACTCGAAAACTAAGGAATTTGACTGCCACCTAAGGCCCTAAACATTAACCAACAAACTCCGGTAACAAAACAAAAACACAAAATGCTATAACGAAAATAGAAACACACCTTGTTGGCTGTTTGAAAAATGGAGGAACGCAAAAGGCCGGCAATTGAGGTCCTGACTTGACAGAACCTGAAAACAAGGAAAAGACTGGAAAAGAAGGGGGTGGATGATCTCTGGAACAGAATGGAAGTAGAAGGGTGTACGTTCTCAATGAATAATAAAAAGGGGGAACTTTTCTGACTTTATTTTGGAAAATCCAACTATCGGATTCAAAAACTCCTTCGATGACCCACGATCTAACGGACCGGCAAGTATCGGCATTAAAAATCAAGCGATGTGCACTGAACGTAGCAATAATTACGTCAGATGTGGAATTGAAGAGACACGCATGAAAGGAAACGCTTCAAATCCCCCACCAAGGGTAGATGGAAAAAGCAAATGGCACATCTAGTCCCCGAATGATTCATTGCTCGCAGCCGCAGCATGACCTCAAGTTAGCTCGCTCCAAACCCAGCTTGTGTGAGCTCCGACTCAGGCACACCTAATGCTAAGTGCACTAAGCCTCTAGAGCTACAAATAATACCGCTCCGGCACACCTGATGCTAAATGAACTAAGCCTCCAGAGCGAGCTCAGGCACACCTAGTGCTAAGTGCACTAAGCCTCCAAATCTACTAATAATACCGCTAGGGCACACCTGGTACTAAATACACTAAGCCTCTAAAGTGAGCTCGGGCACACCTGGTGCTAAGCAAACTAAGCCTCCAGAGCTACTAAGCACACCTGGTGCTAAATGCACTAAGCCTCCATAACGAGCTCGGGCACGTTTGGTGCTAAGCGCACTAATCTTCCAGATCTACTAATAATACTACTCGAGCACACTTGGTGCTAAATACACTAAGCCTCCAGAGTGAGCTCAAGCACACCTGATGCTAAGCGCACTAAGCCTTCAAAGCTACTAATAATACCACTCGGGCACACCTGGTGCAAAATGCACTAAGCCTCCAGAGCTAGTTCATGCACACCCCTCCAGAGCTAGTTCATGCACACCTAGTGCTAAGCGCACTAAGCCTCTAAAGCTACTAATAATACTGCTCAGGAACACCTGATGCTAAATGCACTAAGCTTCCAGAGTGAGCTCAGACACACCTAGTGCAAGACACACTAAGCCTCTAGGACTCGTTTCATCCTCAGATCAAGCGTGCTCAATCGTCTTAATGGAATGACAAACTTCCTTTGCGACTTCACTACGTTCAATCACACTAAAAGGGTCCTCGCTTTGCCACGTTGAGGGCATGCAGAATTATCCATGAATCATTGAAATCAAAGCATGATTTATACAACCAATTAGATTATCATCACCATCCGTCGAAAATCCTCATAAGACCTGCAGTCCGTTACTGGGTAGGTTATGTCATAAGCAGACGTCATCTCTTCAAGAAGCAGATCGATAACTCCCAATCCGTAAAGTGAACTACGAGTTGGGGGGCTAATGTTATGGATATTACTCAGACTAGGCAAAAGAGGGTCAGCCAAAGCCCAAAGAGTCAGGGGTGAAATAAAAAGGCACAACCTAATTCAAATAGGGTCACTAGAAAATCGCACGGCAGATCACACGACGCAGCTCGTAGACTTCAAGCAGCGGAGGTGATAGCGAGCTCTCCTTTACATCAATGCAAATGGCTAAACGTCTAACAAATGCAGCCTAAGTATTCTACCAACCCGTAAAACAGCCCCCGAAGTCCAACAATGATTTTCCTAGCGTTTATTGCTAGCGTCTAACATTTAATGAATAGTACAAATGTAATCATAGTCTTACATTGATGAATTACAAATTGTAACCCTCCCCGTATATATAAAAATGGGACAGGAAATTACAAGGAGAGATATAGAAAAAGAAAGAAAAAAGATGCAAGCACTCTACTAATAGATTTGTCATATATTTGGATGCCAAAAATATAGAAAGAAAAAAAAGATAACCACCGTGGACGTAGGGATCATCTGAACTTTGGCCGAATCACGATAAAATCTCTGTCTAATTTTTTTTTCCTTTTTTTTTAATCTTCTCTTCATTTAAAGCTTTCTACGTAATCACATAGCAGTTTGGTTCTCAGAACATTCGATTGACCAATTATCAAAATCGACCGTCAATAATTTTTTGTTTACTCTTTTAGCTCTAATTGCACCATGGAGCCAAGGAAGAGTGCACATTTACATAGTTCTACATGCATTTGCCTTGTAATTTTTTTTTTTTTAACTAAGTACGTTCCAATATAAGAGGTCATTTTCAAATCAAATTTTATTAAATATTATTAGAGAAAATAATTTCACATATCATTAAATATGAGTCACATTACATTTAAGTGATGAGGACTTGAGGGTCAACTGATTCGGCATATTCAACGAAACAAATGAACATTCTTTGGGTACGATTTTGAGGGACCTAGAAAGTGCTTGCTGACAAGATCCAATCAATCACAAGGAAACACGAATAACTCCCATAGCCAATTACAAAATACATGCACACACACACATGTACACACACACGTGTGTGTGTGAGAACTTTTCAACTTTGGTGGTTGGTTTTCACCCTCACCAACTTTAAAAGCATAGAAATAAAATTTTTAGATTATATAAAATTTGGAAGCAACAATTAATATCAACTTATTTAAACACTTCATTAAATTACATAATCTTTTCATAAATATTTTAAAAAAGAATCTCAATATTATCGAATATAGTTTATCATATCATTTTTTTGTATATAATTTTTATATTGCATAATTAATTAAAATTAAATTAGATTTATAAAATTTTAATTAGATACTTGAAAGTGAGTTGAAAATTTGTGTCAAAAAATGACATAATAAAATAACATATAATAATATTGTGGTTCTTACTAAAAAAGTTTCTGAAAAAAATATAATTTAATAAAATGATTAATTAAGTGGATAATAGGTGTTAATTAGAAATTTTGTATAATATAAGGGTGTAATTTTTTTTTTTTTAAAATTGGTGAGGCTAATATCCAACTACTCCAAAGTTGAAGGGTTATTTTACATTTTCCCCTCAAATAAATGCAAGAGATTCTTGGGATCTAACTTGATATTAAGATTTTCAAAGAAAGACATCCTTGATCTCTCAATTTCTAACTAATATTTACAATCGGTATCAATCAAGAATTTTTCACATACAAGAGTATATAACTTAGATCACTAGGAAGAGCAACACTCAAAAGTGTAGAATTGCAAATTGGAGCACTCGAAAGGGAGTATGAAGACTTTTCACATAATTGGCTTGTAAGTTCTTAGAATCAATATCATTTCACTATGTCTTCAACTTGTGCTTGAGAGGCTTTATATAAAATTAGATATCCTTGTGACCATTATTCTTTATTTGTCGGCTCTTAGAGCTGATGTGGATCAATTTGCTTTGAGAAAAAAGGCTCCAAAGTTTCCTTCCAAACGGCCTCAACAGATCTTTTAATCTATTCCAAATAACCAAGCAACTTACATTGTCTTTTAGTCTAATATCTCAAATGTGAACTTAGAGATTTGTTGCTTACCGAGAAACACCATTTAGACAACGTTAGATATCATAAGTTATATTAATCTTGTAGAAATTGAGATTTTGATATATCAAATCTTATAAAATATGAACCTCTTATTCTTTTGTTTCGATTAAAAGACCCTAGCTGCTTATACTCATACTTGTCCAAAGGATATCTTGGATCGTCTAAGAACAACATATATTCCTATGATTCTATGAGATATACAACTAGTTTTATCTTGGTTGTCATGACAGCTAAGGATATTATCTGATTTTTTTCTCTTATATTGTCAAAAGATGTTAATATAATTAGAAATGAAATTCAATAAAGATTGGGTTTAGACTTACCTATTTGCTTTTTATTAGCCTGATGGAGCACCTTCAATTCTCTTCTACTATTAAATTCAAATTCAAACTTAAAGGTTGTTGTTCAATCGGGAAACATGCATCAGACATACCTAGATATTTGTTGACATATTATAAACATAAAGAGCTTATGTCAGTAAAAATATATCATTATGAATCTTACGTAATTATCCTCTCAAATCTTCATATTTTATTCAAGATCTTTATCCACCTGTTTTGCCTTTGTCCAATGGATATTCCCGATATCTTCTAAGCTTAAACTTTGCATGTTATATTATCAAAGATATTGTTCACTTATACAGCTAGCAAAAACAGATTGGATAGATTATTTTTAGATTTGTATAATATATATCATTTATATTGTCATCATCAAACTGTTTCTTAAGCAAATAAAAATTATTAAAGAAAATGAGTTGAGATTCAAACAATTTTGGGCCCAGAGGTTCAAGCTCAATTGTTTTGGTGTTGATCTATCTCATATTATATTGGGCTCATTTGCTTCTTCAATTCATGCTCAACATGATTTATTTATTCAATAATTATTTAATTTAAACTGAGTAAATGTAGCCTAATTATTTAATTAATTTAAGGAAGTTGCATCATTTATAAAAGTTTAGGTGAAGTCATATGTACTCATTTATCTATTTATTCTCCATCCTAAATCTATACTAGCCAATGCCAAGTCTCTAGGCATATTTTCAAACAAACACATGAGTCAAGTAGTCATATAACACATCGCGTACATTTCAACTCAATTCTATAAATCTTTAACATTACTCTATATGTCATATTCTTGTTATATTCTAAATCCTTTGCGTGTCCATAATCCTTTCAATGTTTCTTCCTCCATCATAACATAGTCATACAATTCTAAACTTTCTAACTTGATATTCATATGTTTCTAATTAGGCCTTTTTAATTATTTCTCCAAATATCACAAGAAACCTTTAGGTTGTTTTAAAAAACATATATATGTTTATAAAAGAGAAGCCAATATAGCCAAAACTTTCATTTCAAGCAAAATTTATAACATAAGCTTTTTCATGTCATTGATAACTAAAGGGCAAATACCTACATCATATTTTGTGCAGACCAGATGATGCTCCAAGTGATAAATAACTCCAATTAAAATTTTCTCACAATATTTACATTTAATCTTTCTACCATCATTTTCAACATTATAATAGTGTTGCCACCCCCACATTGCTTTTATTTCCTAATGCATTTTTCTCATAATCCTTTTTACTACCACTTTCACTTCGACTTCCACTCCCACCCCGCCCCCACGACCAAATGAAGCGATCTTTTAACTTCAAAAATGATATTCAGCAACCAAATGAGCATAACTATATAATCAATAAATCATAATCAAGAGCATAATAGATAATCAATAAAAATATAAAAATTCTGTATATAATGATATAATCATAGATGTTTAAAAATTGTGTATATAATTATATCGAAGGAAATTAGCTCGATATAATTATATAATCAATAAACCATAATTTTGTATGAATAATTAGAAATGATGACAGAGAAAAATGGTAGCTTCACAACACAATAAAACAATCAAAACACACAAACTAAGCAATGAGTAACAGAGCAATGAGAAGAACTAAAGAAATGGCGGACTATGTACCGAAATAAGTGCCGCACAACACCGCACCACTACTCTAAACTGCACAGCACCGCTACTCTAAACCGCAACGCGCCACCACACCTTCTGTTGCTCTGCTTTTGCACATCACAACCAACAAAATAGCCGTTACAGAAATACAAAACCCAACTACTACAATGCTAAGTTTTCTTCCTTATTTGCTAATCAAATTTATGGGTTGGATTGGCCCTTCACAAATCCAAATGGAAGTAGTTCTTTTAAATGCCAAATAAAAAAACATTGCTTTTTGGTTGGGAACGTGGGGGCAACCAATCTCGCTAGTTCAATCGCAAACCACAAAATTTCCATGCGGTGCAAGTTTTAGATGGAATTGAACTCATTCAAGCAGCCCGAACAAGGAAGACCACGTGATTTTAGGGGAATCAAGATCTCTACAACCGTGGCCTGGTTTTTTAGAAACGACGGTGGGGTGGCTCTGTCAGCGATGGATCTAGGATTTGAGTAATAGGACCAAAATTCAAATCGTAAGATGCTAAAAATAAAATTATATTATTAAATAATTTTATTAATAGTACAAGGAAACAAACAAAAGATACGGTCTCAGTATTTATTTGAAGATCTTGCAAGTTCCTATAAAATTTCAACATAAATATTATAATTTATATACAAAAGTCTTGTAAATTTTCATAAAAAATTAATATTTTTTCTTACAAATTTTATATGTAATAAGTATATAAGAAATTAAAGTGTCAAAACTATATATCGATACGAAAGTCTCAGTATGTACTTAAAGATAAATATTTTACGTAAATTATTGTTGATGTACGGCTCAACTGTATTTCAGAGGGATAAGATGTTTGTTTTTTATTTTATTTTCTATTATTCTTTTGAGTTTATTATGCTAAAAAAAATAAGTAGAAAGAGTCGCGAGTGGTTCACATTCCTTTTATTATTTTTTTTAACTGAAATTTTAGTGTGTTCGATTTTTTAAAAATTTTATGAGGGATTCTTTTGTAAAATTTGAAACTTTAGGGAAATTATATCACGCTAACCTTACTCCAACAACATTCAAGTAAGGCCTTCACCAGACCATATGGATGATATTGTCGTCTATACACAAGGAAAACATTTTTAATCCGTCAATAATATTCATACTAATTTGGAATCAATTGCATGCCATTTCTAAATATATAGGAAGATGTGAAGGAGTTAACTAGAAGTTGAGCTGTAACTTATAAGGCTCACTTATAAGGCTCTTGCTAATTGACATTGTCACCGGATATTTCCCCAAATTATAAATTTAGTATCTGTTTATTTTGTTGGAAAATAATTTTTTAAAAAAATCTCTCATTTATTTTATTTATAAATAAAGAATTTTCTTATCATCTATAGATTAACAAAATAATGATTTCATGTTAGTGAAGAAAAATGATTTTTGTTCTAAAGCAATGGATATTGTTTCTTGTTTCAACCCCCCACATGTAATATTATATAAATAAAATATTTTCTGTGATTTTAATTTTCTTATAATTATAATTAGAAGTTAAAAAAAAATTATTGAAGAAGTTTTCTGACAAAAGCAAACAAATCATTAGCACCATTCAAATTTCTTGCTTCTAAGTTCAATTAACAAAGTGTTAGAAAAAAAAAGGTTCTTTTCAAAAACTTCATGCTTAGCTTTTACCATATTTACAAGAAAGATATTGAGAGAATTTTCTAAACCTTAATGCTCAAAAAATTTTAAGTGTTTAAATTTGATGCAATAGCAATATAAACACTCTATACTTTTAGAGAAGTTAAAATAATTAAAAATTATTGAAAAAAAATATCTCCACTTTAAACAAACTAGCATCAAGCAAATAGAATAATTAGAATAACACAATAACATAAAAACAATTTAACATGGAAAAACCCTAAATTTCAAGGGAAACTACAGATAAAAAGAGATTCACTATATTATTAAGATTACAGAATAATGTGTGTGATAGTTCTTAACTATTACTCCACAACTTCTTAATCGCTATCCTTACATCTTTCCCAACTCTCTATGAAGGTTCCCACATAACCCCATAAGCACTCAATACACATCCCTCTCATACGTCAAACTTTAGCCAATATAAATATTTATAACCAAAATATTTGATTGGAAAACACTCACAATCCCACTCTAACACAAAAATGTAAATTGAATTGGAAGATAATTCACAACAGAAAACTGATGCTAATTGATAATAATTAAAATTTAGGTTAAACTTAACAATCTCTACCTAGACACAAATTCCACTGTCTTCATCAAATCTTCATGTTTCATATATTACTGAACAAGGCCATTAATGGGCCACCAACCATTAAAGTCCACTATCATGGTAATTTCTTCAAAAATTAGACCAACAATCTTCATATCATTTAGCTCTACCTTAATCAAGCATCATAAGTTTCATTGAATTCTAATTACACTACAACATTTTCAGCCTTAGGCAACGGCCAAAAACTGTTGCCTAAACTATGAAAGTCGTTCCCTAAATAAATAGGCAACGATTTTCGGCCGTTGTCTTATCCGTTGTTGCCTATTCTTTTAGGCAATGATTTTTTGAGGATTTTTAGCAACAAACAAAAAAATCACTGCATATTCCTCAGTTATAGGCAACGGTTTTCATCTATTGTTTTAGCAACGATTTCTGAAATCTTAAACAACATTTAACAACCATTGCCAAAAAAAATAGGAAACACTTTAACAAAAATTAGGCAACGATTTTCTTAACAATAAACAACACCATGGCATATAATAGGCAACGGTTTTCGATGTCTATAGGAAACACCTCCCAACCATTATCAGATTGAATAGACAACGATTTTTCCATAAATGAACAATAGCAGGATGGGTTATAGGCAACGGTTTTTACTGCACAAATCGATTACATAATTGATTCGTGAATGAAATTTCATTTGTGAATCGATTCGGTAATCGATTCATGTATTAAACGTTTAAGCAATTTTTTCACCAAAAGTTAGGGATTTTAATTGAATTGATTGCCTAATCGATTTGTAAGAGGCAATAGTTTGGTCTCGGATCGATTACCTAATCGATTCGTTGATGAGTTTTTTTGAGAATCGATTTACGAATTGATTTTAGAATGTTTAGGTTATGCAACTTTTTGCTCGAATGTTTGAAATTTTGTTCGAATCAATTTGCTAATCGATTCAGGAACAATATTCATATGTAAATAGATTTACTAATCGATTCGTAGTGCTCTAAATGTACACTAAACGCACCACAGACATTCTATGAAAAAAAAAAGAATCTTCAATCACTCAAATAGTCTATACATCAATTAATTTATCCAAAATTTGAAGAGATGAATCC
>JANHAO010008109.1:0-19537 GCA_026873985.1 Saraca asoca | reverse complement strand
CCAATAGGATTTGGTCCACAAAGTTGTGTCAAATTGCAAATGTATGGGCATTCAGAGTTCAATGTATCTCTATCCCCTTCCCCCCCCCCCCCCCCTTCCTTTGTATCAGCTTTTATCTGGGGTTACCTAGAATCTTAGTATGACAATAAAGCATACTCATAAAGCTTCCAGAAACAAACCAGCTGTTTATAGACATGTAAGAAATGAAAAAAAATTTGTCCAGATCTCTTTTACAATGTTTTATGTATAAAGGCAAAGGTTATCCACAAGGATTGTGCTCATCATATGATGCTATTGAGGACAGCTTGTATGCAAGGGATAATAAAACAGTTTCAAAATTGCATGTAAATCAAAAGTCAAGTTAAAGGTATAGAACCAACTATGAAGCACCAATTTGTAACTTTTGATGACGAATCCGTATCATACCAGTGTTAGATACTGATACGGCTGGATTCATATCAAAGAAGAGTCGAAACCTGAATTTTTTATTTTCTACGAATCAGATTGTGTGTGGCTCAGATTTGACTTCAAAACAACTAAGACTTGGCTTTCTGTATGTCCTTCTCCTTCCCTCAGAAACATCCTTCATATTCATTTCATCAAATCAGGTTTTGGATTTGATGTGTTTGCATCCATGGGCTCCACGACTTTGGTTGATGTGTATACTGGATATGTTGTATTTTGCACGCCAGATATTTGATGCAATGGCAAATGAATGTTTCTAATTCTCAAACTTTTGATTATGCTCTTTTAAATATAATAATTGTAAATTGGTTAAAGGCCACTGGTTATAAGAATTTTTTGCATATTAATGACAAATGTATATTTCTAGTTCTCAAATATTAATGTTCCTACATAAAATTTATATTTTTTTTCTATGTATTCTAACCATATCCATATCTTAATTTTTTAAAAATTTCCGTATACGCATACTTGTGTTGTATCATATCCGATACTCGTATCATATTAGTGCTTCATAGAGAACCGATAATGAAAATCACTTAAATAAGTTAACAAGATATTCGAGGAAGCAATTGCATTGGAAAAAAGCATCTTAAACCAATCTAACATTGCATACTCGAACCTTAGAAAATAATAAAACATGGCTTCTATAAAGGAGACAATACCTGTAGCGCTTGGACTGAGGTGCATCTCTGTGTAATAGTATTTTCCCCACCTCTAACATGTGATTCACTGGATTAAGTAGGTGTATCAAATTAGACCATGAATATATAAGTGTATTAAACTTTAATTGCTACAGGCTGCAGGCATCAATTTCTTTACCCAGAGAGTAGTCTTCATCCCTTCTCTGGAGATCTTTGATGGTAGAAATGTGCTCCACCGGAATAACTAAGTAATGCCTTAGTAGTTGTCCGGTTTAAATGGGCCACCTCAATAAATGTTAATACAGGAAAAGAGGAAAAGCGAAAAACAAAAAGCCAATCAGGAAAGTAATGGGGAAACTTCTCAAATAAGCACAAACATTTTCAGTCAAGATGGCTTGAGGATATCGAGAGAGCATAGAACTTTTATGTTTTACTAATTTGTTTGTTTGACAGAATGACCTGTTTCAATCCCTTATTTAACTAAATCATAACTGCAGGATTTTGATTATACTAGTAATAAAATAGACATAGACAATTAAACACAGAAAGTATACAAGCAACTATAACAAACAACCATAATCTCTTATTGATCGGAGGCAGCCATGTCAATGACTGTCGAAGGTTATTCAGATCATCTATGCATTATGTTTAAACCATTTGTCTATTAAGATTTAAATCCTGGAAATAGGCAAATACTACTGACTTTATAGCTTCCATATAATCTCCTTATTCGTTTATGATCTCCAGTCCTCTTATCGAATTATGTTTCGTTCTCTTCTCTGAAAATGATCCCGTTTTAATTATTGGTTAATCTGGTTAGTCAGCTCAAAGTCAAATCGGTCAACCTACAAGCTAAGGATCAGCCAAAAATAAACCTCCTTCAAGTTTTGAAATTAAAATATGGAATCTTAAATTCATAGAACAAAATAATGGAATGTGATAAGTCATAACCTAAAAAAAAAATACTGAATATAGAAGTGAAATGAAAAAGGGGGGCGACAAATATTTTTCAGTACCTTAAAGCAGATGGATTGATGTCTTGAAAAGCAACAACCTTCTCATCCTGCATCACGAAAATTCAATTAGAAGGCAAACACATTGGAAATCCCCCATTTGGTTGACGAAAGATAACACACGCAGAGACAAAACCGTTCGATTTCGTCTGTGTCTGTTTTTCTCAGCAACCAAACAGAGGAGAATGGAAGACTAGTAAAAATGAGACAGAGAGAGAGATACAGACGGTGTAGAGCAGAGTTGTAGAGGTGGATTTGGTGGCTATCTGACAGAAAATGCAGGAGGAGACTGATGCAGCAGCTGCTCCCGCCATTATCCGCCCTAATGTCTCGTACAATTCCAGCTTCCTCTTTTATCCCACTTCGTTTTTCCACGCTGACTCAAATGGCGTTTTTATCTAATGCGCTAATACGTTTTTTATTTTTCATAGAAGACGTTTCCGATCTAGTTGTGATTATCTTTTGGTTTGTTTGACTTAAAATTATAACTTTTCATAAAAAAGGTTATGAATATTTAGGACATAGAATTACAATTTTTTTTATATAAATTTTACAATTTTTTTTATAAAAAATGTAACTCGATTTGTTATAATTGTAACAATTTTTTTAAGCCCTATGAAAAAGTTGCATAAGGCGTCGGTACCGTATTAGTGCCGCAGCATGACCCTTATCAACTCTCTTCTTGGTTAAGGCTGAGGAATATTAAAAAATGTAAAAAAATTCTCTTCATTTTTTTTTGTGATTAGATTTTATCTTATTAACTTTAAAAATTTAATTAAACTATCAAATCTTAAAATAACCATGTTATCCATCTAATTAAAACTATAATTTATTTACATAAATTTTTTATGATTTTATAAATAAATATTACAATATCATCATATTAATTTATTGAGAAAATTATGCTTATACTTTTAAGATTTAGCATCATTATATTCATAACTCTTTTATTTTTATAAATATATGCTCATGTCATTTATTTTTTTTTTGAAAATATGAGAGATAAATATATATTTAAAATAAAAAAGAAAAAAATATGCTTATAAAGTACATGATTATTAATGTCTAAAGTTTATAGTCCAAAATTTAAATGTTTCAGTTGTTCATATCTATGACAATGTAACAAATGTGCTAATTTCCTAACATTTTATGGCCTGTTTAGTGACTTGAATTTATTTTTTTTAAAGGCTGCTCATTCAGGGGGTCTCTATCCCAAAATATAAAGTCAATAATTTTTATGTATGTTTTCTGTTTTGACTTTGTCCTTTTTAATTAAAAAAATAAGTGTAATTACATTAAATTTTAAGAAAGATAAATGTAATTTGTATTAATTTATTAAATTATGTTTCATATAATTTTCATTTATTTTGTATATTCCAATTATTTTTTTTTGTGAATTGATATCTAAATTAGAGGCAACTAGAATTTAAAAATTGTTAAAAATATGACACCACAAACTAATATTTGAAGATATTCTGATTCCTATTTATTAAAGCCGCATAAACCATGAGATTAATAAAAACAATTAATTAGATGTAGCATGGCTATTAATTTAAAATTTTGTATAAAATGCTTTAATAATTCTAACTTTTTAAAGTTGATTTGACAAGATACAATCCTGCTATAGTTGAAGGCGTTTTTACATTTTTTTCCCTTTTAAAGGTATATTAGATTTTTTATTAAAGTTATATTAACATTATACGCAAAATAATATAAACATGATTTTCCATATTTTCCCTTTTATTAATTTTAAAATTTAAAATAAATTTGTTTGTAAATCGTGGTTAATACAGCTGCAAATGTCGTCAGCCTAATCGCCCTGACTGGGAATGTATGTCTACCATTTCCATGGTATCTCTGTTCCCTAATACCCTAATCGCTACTCACTCCCTTCAGTTCCTTCCCCGTTTAGCTCGAACTCGTTATTGGCCCACTTGTTCTAAAGGAACAGCTATTCGTACCATGAGCTCTGGTTCAGCTCAGCGCGTCTTCCAGCTCAAGCTAAACCCACTAACCGGCAACTCTGAATGGGTCGTGATTGACGAAGACCGAGATGAAAGCCTTTTACAGAACTTCCAGCAACCTCTTCTGGCTACGACGTCGTATTTAGATATGCTCAATGACTCGACCAGGAACAGAGCATACCGTGAAGCCATAGAAAAGACCATTACGAAACCCTGTCATGTTCTTGATATCGGGTACTTTAACGACAGACATAAATTTTGCATATTTCTAATTTCTATGTTCCATGCAGTTTATGTGACTTATAATGTGACGTGTGCAGTGCTGGAACTGGATTGTTGTCTATGATGGCTGTACGATCTATGGGTTCTTGTGGCTCAACAGAGTGTAATGGTAGCAAAGGGATGGTGACGGCATGCGAGTCTTACCTTCCAATGGTGAAGCTGATGAAGAAAGTGATGCGCCGTAATGGGATGGAAGGAAAAATTAGAGTAATCAACAAGCGCTCTGATGAACTCAAAGTTGGAGTTGATATCCCTTCGCGTGCAGATATACTTGTGAGTGGCAATGAATTGATGTCAAGTTGAACTTTTAAATTTTATCAGAACAAATATCGTTAATTGTCTGCTGCCACGTCAGATGTTTTTATGAGATACTCCAATTTTGTAACCGTAATAGAATTTGAATTACAGAAATTGCTTCACCACAATTTAATTGCTGGTTGCTAGTAAAGCAGTGACTATTAGGGCCCAAATTAGATAATTGTTGAATTTCATCTGAGATGTTGCATTGTCAAGCACAACTTAGTACGTCCATTTCTTCTCTTAAAAAATGTAAAATTTCAATCTTTCTTTCAGGTAAGTGAGATACTAGACTCGGAATTACTGGGTGAAGGGCTTATACCGACCCTACAGCACGCACATGACATGTTGTTAGTGGAAAATCCCCTAACTGTGCCTTATCAAGCGACAGTTTATGGACAGGTACTTCAGAGGATCTTCTAATATCCTTTGTGCCATGATATTAATTTTAGTTTTCTGTTTTAAGTTGTTCTGTTAGTACAGCTAATTTATATGACTTTGACATTATTATACAGATATTTTCCTTTACACTCTTTCATTATTTTTTCTTCTTATTTTCAATCTCACACAAGTTTGCACTTCTTCCCCAAATTCCTTCTTCAGCTGGTTGAAAGCACGTTCTTATGGAAGCTGCATGATTTGCGTAGTAATGAGGCTAGTGCGTCTGCTTACATTCGTCTTACTCCTCCACAACTTGATAGTGTTTTAGGTGTCAAATGTCAGCAATATGCGATGCATTGTGATCCAATAAGAGAAGATATAAAGCTGGTAATTTTATCAATAATTCCTAAATTGGCTTCATCTATATTGGTAGCTTAATTCCTACTCAAGTTAAAATCCATCCAGCTTTCAGAACCGTTCAAAATTTTTGAATTTGATTTTTGGAAACGGCCAGACAGTCACGGAGATACCAAGCTGAGAATAAAGACAACTAATGATGGTAGAATTCATGCTGTAGTCTCATGGTAATGATATACGAGTTGTAATCACTGTATTAGTTATTTGTTTGCATTTACCACCATCAGGTTAATAGTAGTTCTATGTATTTTTTCAGGTGGATACTTCAACTTGATCATGAGGGGACAATCTTTTATTCCACTGCCCCTAGGTGGATAAGCTCTCCAACAAGTACAGGTGAAAGTTAGTTGTGATTAAATTAGATGATTAAAGTCTATTGAATTCAATGTAGATGTAGTACTGTGATTCTCATTTTGCTTTTTAGAAATTGCATGAATTGAAGAGGTATTATATGAAGTTGAGCTAGAGCCTGTTTTATGAATTTTTACAATGATTATCATCATTTTACAAGAGTCCTCATTAACAATTGTGGATTGATGCTGCACCAGGTTCGGTTGATTGGTGTGACCACTGGAAACAATGTGTTTGGTTTTTGCCTGGCAGTGGTATATCCACATTCAAGGGTGAAGAAATTCAGTTCCATGCTATTCACACAGATACTAGGATCTCATATCATCTTGAGACCCAAGTGCCAAGTCGTGAGATTATGCATCATGGACTGATTGCTGGATATTTGCAGCTTGCTCTATCACCAGAAAGGATTGCAATCTATGGAGACATGGAATGGAGGCTTTCAATGTCAAAAGTAGTGGGGAATGTGGTAAGCCATTCCTCCCTTGCCTTCTCTCTCCTTGTGTAAGGCAGCACCCTTTCTCTTGCATATGGTGCAGATTAATAAGCAGAAATGCCATTTTGTTTTCACATGCTTCAAGTTAACCTATCCTGTTTGCTTACTAGAAGGGGAATTTTGCAGTTGCAGGGAAGAGTTCCTACATTGTGCTTGGTTGCAGATGATAGTTTATTTTTACCTCTTCTTATTGGACATCTTTCAGAAACATCAGATATAATTTCATTATTTCCGGGGCTGGGGGAGAGGGGCCTCCATTATTTGGAAGCTGTTGCTCATGCAAATGGTGTATCAAAGGATCGAATACAAGTTCTTGAGAAAAGGCCAAAAGACATAACCTTGGGTGATACGCATCAAAAAAAGGTTTAATCCTCTTGATTCCAGTTGCTTAGTAGTGCTTTGTAACTTTACTCTCTATTCATGTGTATTTCAAGGTCTGTTTAAAACCTTTAACTTAGATCACTTCATTTATGACTGAATCATTTATACAAATGTGAGTTACTGGATACATGGACACAGGCATGGAAATCATAGAACTAAAGCTAGAATATATTATTAGCTGGGAGGTTTTCAATTTATGTTGACCCTGCAAATTTTCAGTTTTCTAAAATACTAGTAGGTATGCAACTATCTTCATCTAAATACTGGTTTTTCCTTTTCCTTTTCCCTTTTTTTTTTATTGCATCTCATAGTTAAAGGTTTTCATTTCAAAAAAAAGGAGAGAAGGTACTCCTAGATTTTATTTGTTCTTAGCATGCCTCCAATGCATGATAAGTTTAAAATTATATGGGATGATGTACTGGATTACTTCTATGGTCTACATGTGACATGAACTCCTTTCCTTGAAGGAATTCAAGCTAACATTTTCCCTCTGCGTTGGAAATTAAAATATTTATTAGTATCTGTTCCATCCATAGGTTGATTTGTTGATAGGAGAACCATTCTATTTTGGACATGATGGCATGCTTCCATGGCAGTACCTGCGGTTTTGGTATTTTTCTTAATCCTTATTCATGCAGCAACAACTTGATTTGCACTATGAACTCCCTGTGCTTAAGAAGTTAATATCTGTGATACATACATCCCATTTTACCTAACAAGAGTTATGAATGTCAGTCTGCCTCTCTTATTTGGACGTAAGCTTTGAACAAATAATCATGTTGACATGGTTGTCATAGTCTTCTGGTGTGAGCAAGAGTAACCTTATTAATTTATACTTGGGTGATTTAGAAGTCTAAGGACCTGAGGAATTACAAATCCTTTCTAACCGTTTGTATTGATTGAAAGCAAGCCAAGCACTGTGATTGACCTTTAAACATCAAAAACTCAATCAAAATCTTGTAACTCAAGTCTGCACTTAGCATTTGTGTGTGTGAGAGAGAGAGAGTACCGTTCTGGCTATTTTCCGTTTTGGTTATATTTGATGAATGATATGCATATATTTCTTCTGTGGTCTTAATATAAACTTGGAGTATGAGTCTCTAGTATTTTGAGATGTTGTCTACTAATGTAGAATAAACATATTCTGAGATTGGCTTTTTGTGTCACTACGTGTTAAGTGGACTGTGAAATTGAGGTGGCCCACTCACTTATATGTGTATTGTTGATTTTGGGGCTGTATATCATTAAATCAAATTTGCTTTTTTGTTTAATTATGTTTAAGGAATGATCGGACTGCACTTGATTCTATCCTCTCTGATGATGCTTTGGTAATTCCTGGTAAAGGAATATTGAAGGCTTGTGCCATGTCACTTCCTGTAAGTTAAACTCTTTCTAACACGTTAAAAAGTGAACTGAAAAAATTGTATAGCACCTTTTTTGCTAGAAGTAGTCATTTCTAAGGATTAATGGGACAGATAATTTGCAGGATCTTTGGAAAAGTCGTTGCTGCTTGGGTGAGCTAGAGGGTTTTGACCATTCAGTGGTAAATAGTACATTGGGGGCTTGTGGTCATCTACCTGAATCAGAAGAGGTTCCTTGTCTGCCCTTTTCTGTCTGGCAGTGCGGGGAATTTGAGGTAACTTATCCACCAAAAATACATGTTTTGCAACTAGCTGGTTTCCTCAGTGAAAAATGAACCTTTAGTTTCTCTTTGAAATAATGATTTTTCTCTAGCATCAAACGCAGCCTTGTTATTAATGTTTCAGGACCTTAGTGAGACATTTGAGGTCATGGAGTTTGACTTCTCAAAACGAATAGGCCCATGTCAAGGAAAATCCCAGGTATTATTCTGTCATCTTTTATTTTGAATTGCATAATCAACAGGCGTTCTGCTAGAATAGTCCAAGTATTATTGGGCAATTGGTTATGTAGCCTGCCAATTGTAATCATTCATTGGCTCTCAAACTGTCGTATTACATGGAAAATTGCACTAACCATTAATTGTTTATGAACAAAAGATTTCATAAGCAGGCATCCAGCATTATATCTGCTCTCTTATCCACACCAACAGTGATTCACAATCAGCCTTCCCTTCATAGAATAGAATGATCCATTACATTAGAATTCAGTCTTTATCAAAACTGATTTTAGGTACTTAGCTATACTAAGTATGTATGTATCTCTATGTAACACTAATTTTATGTGTACAATTATTGATTATTTGCTGCAGGTTAAATTTACAAAAGCGGGGATATGCCACGGGTTTGTACTATGGATTGATTGGGTGATGGATTCACAAAAAGCTATTGTGATATCTACTGGTCCAGGTAAGGTCCAATTCCCTTTGGAAGGTTCTGTTGAACTTCTCATATTAGGAAATTCATTGGCCCCCGATGCCTTGTCCTCCAAACATCCCCCCTCTCTCTCATTCCTCCTTTTTTCCTGGCAGATTGAATGGTCTAGCTGAAACCAAAATGATAGATTAAAAATACTACTTTAAGATTTTGAATAAGAACAGGTTTTGGATGGCATGCTGAACTATACTATCAGCTATTGTTTTATATTTAACAAGTTAAATATGATTTCAGACAAAAGATATTGGAAGCAAGGAGTGAAGCTTCTGGCAACAGCTAGAGCTATAGGACCCCAAGGATCAAAAAATGTAGGAGCATATTGTTCAGCAGTTTTTGAGGCATCATTTAACCCATCAAATGGGGAACTCAAAATAATGTTTGATTTCTTATGAGTACTTCTTTTGACTCTAGCTGATATTCAGCCGCATTGGTAGCTCTTGTATAATGTTGATGTTTTGCATTCTCAATGCTTTCTTGTTCTTTTTTGAGGCACTAATTTTTTTGACGTCTATATCATAGGAGATGCCATACATCTTTTCTTCCACTGCAGCACTGCTAAGATCAAATATAATGATTTATTTTAACGTTCTCTAGTGACATTGATGCTTTGATATTGAAGACAAAAACAAAAAGTAGGGTGAAGAAGACGGGTAACAATTTATAGCATCTAAACAAATAGCATTCATGACATCAAAAGGGCATTAAGTAGCGGTGATGATTAATAATTGTTGCCCTAAGGAATTTGAGGCATTCTGTTTCGCCGCTCTACTACGAGGTAGTCATTTATTTGATGTGCTTGAGGGGGTTTTCCAACGTGATTGAGTGTATAAGGGATCTTTTGATTGAACATGTAGAAATAAAGAGAATGGAATCAAATAAAGAGGAGTAAAGGTATCAATAATTATTAGTTTTTGATTTTTCTTTGTTGAGTAAGGGGATGAAATAATCATATTTATGATTATTTTTCTTATTGTTTGGTTGGATGGTGGTCAATTGTGATAAGTGATGTAAGCGGTAATCAATGATGATAGGTGGTGGTGAATAACAATTAACAATGGTTGGTGATAGTAGGTAGTGGTCAACAGTAGTAAATAGTGTGAATGAATGGTGGGAAACATTGGTAGTGATGGTAGGCGGTAGTCATCGGTGAAAGGTAGTGATGAATGATTGTCAATGATAGTAATAGTGTTAGGTGGTGGTCAATAATATAAGGTGATAATAAGTGGTGGTTAACAGTAAAAGATGATATTAGACAGCGATTACTGATGATAGGTGATGGTATATAGTGATCAACAATGATAAGCAGCAATGGACGATAATAAATGATGAAATATGATGGTGGGTGGTAATTAACGATTATAGGTAATGATGGATGATTGTCAAAGGTAAAAAGTGGTGGTGGATGATAGTCAGCGATTGTAAGTGATGGTGAGTAGTGGTCAATAGTGATAGGTAATAGATGATGGTGGACAGTGGTGATGGTATATAGTGATGATAGGTGATGGTATATAGTGATCAACAATGATAAGCAGCAATGGACGGTGGTTAATAATGGTATTAGTGTTGGACAGTGGTCAATAATAGAAGTCAATAGCAAAAAGTGGTTGTGATCGATAATTAATGATAGTATTGTTGGTGTTTGTTTGAAAAACTACAAATCCTTATTTCAAAAATTAAATTAATAGTTTTGTCTATTTGAAATAGAAATTTGAAATGCATTTTTTGAAAATAAATGTGACTTTTGAAAAGTGAAGTTATGTTTTTTGAAATGTAAAGTTGTATCTTTTGAAAATTAAAGATTGTATCTTTTCAAATGATAGAGACATGTCTAGTGGATGAAACCATTTGAACTCCATATATATTAGAAAGTTTCATACTTATTAAAGTATCTATCAAATTAGCAAAATTTCTTTATTTATTCTTTTCTATTTCTCTTAAATACTTATAATTATTATAAGAACTGCTCTAAGGAGAAATATATGAAAAGCTTTAATTTTGATTTCTGTAATTTTTTACATTTTGTGTATCCTAAGAGAAGAATTCATGTATTACCCAAAAGCAAACTTGAATTATAAATAGCTTTGAATGTTTACTTGAGATTGTTAGAGAATTGGAGATAAGAGTCAAAATTTTTGTGGTGTGAAGAACACTGGATGGTTGGTGTTTATTTGTAAAAACAATAAATCTTTATTCCTAAAATTAAATCAATAGGTGTGTTTCTTTGAAATAGAAAGTTAAAATCTGTCTTTTGGAAATAAATATGACTGACTTTTGAAAAGTAAAGTTATGTCTTTTGAAATATAAAGTTATATTTTTTAAAAATTAAAGATTGTCTTTTCAAATTATAGAGTTGTGTATGGTGGACGAAACTATACAAACTCTCTCTCTCTCTTTATATATATATATATATATATATATATAAAATAGAAAGTTTCATGCTTGTAAATTATCTATCAATCTAGTAAAATTTCTTCTTTTACTCACTTTTTTTTATTTCTCTTATACACTTGCAATCATTATAAGAATTGTTTCAAAGAGAAATATAAGAAAAACTTCAATTTTGCTTTTTATAGCTTTTGAAATTTCTGATATATCATGAGAGGAGATTTCGCGTATCACTCTAAAGCAAATTTGAATTATAAGTGGGAGTAAATATTTCCTTAGGGACAATATTCTTCATGTCTTAGAAATTCTAATTTCTATCCTTAATTCTACAACATGTCCATGGTGGTGCGTTAAAGTATGGGAGAGCTTTGAGAGTAAGAGAAAGAAAGAGATAGTAGAGTATTTTTTTTCTCTTTATTTTTGGTGGGTAATGTAATTTGATATCTTAAGTGGGGGAAGAGTTTCAAGTAATGGAGTTCATTAAAGTTAAACACTTGTAATATAAATACTCAATAAGAAAATTAATTTTTTGATTCCGTCACCGATATCTAAAATTCTCCAATCAAACATCCTTTTAAGTGTGCAGATCAAGCAATCCTGTGTGGAGAAAATCTTAAATGGGCCAGGGCCTAATGTAAGCCTTTTTTGTACACCAAGCAATATATTATCAGGTGAGGTTTGCTTAGTTTCACTTATATAATTTATTATGTTTGTTTTTGAAAATTCAAAAATGAAATTAATTTTATATAATTAAAGGTAAAGACATATAATCTCTATATATAAAATATCTGACAAAAGGGCCAGATGTTCAAGGTGGGCCTTTTATCATTGTTTCTGATAAGGTGTATGGTTTTTTGTTCTCCAAGATTTGAAATGATCTAGGATTTGATTGCAGAGTGCACAATTGCAAGAAATGGTTGGAGGAGAAAAGGTTGCCGAAGGGAAGGTTGTCACGGTGGAGAAAACTAACCTCCTTCATTGGACCACTAAAAAAAATTAAACAGGGAAGGAAAACCTTTATTGGAGAACAGGTGGGACCAATCTCTTATGATGATGAAGTTCTCCAAGAGTATGAGGATGGTTTAGGAGAAAGGGGAAAGTCTTATAAGATAAGGGATTTCTATGGGGAATGGTGAGAATGATCAAAACAATAAGGATATCTCAGATAGGGAAGAAGATTTTAGTGGTTTTTCCATTATTGAAAGAGTGAATGGAGAATAACCTTATCCAAAGTTTGTGATTTCTAAGGAGGGGAAGAGGATGTGCAAGTCTTAGAGAAAGACTTTGATCATAAAGTTGCTGGGTAAAGGATTGGTTTTCGCATTCTAGAAACTAAGCTCTATCAGTAATGGGCTAGGGAGGGTATTCTGGAGATAATTAATTAGATAAATGATTATTATTTAGTGAAATTTAGTGCCTTTTTGGACTATGATTTTGTCTAACATGTGGTCTTTGGTTATTACATAATCATTATCTGACTGTGAGACCATTAGAACCAAACTTTGATTCAGATGAAGATGAATTAGAAAAGGTTGTGGTTTGGATTCGATTACAAAGGCTTCCTATGCGTTTATAAGATAACAAGCTTGACTTTTTTTTGGGGAATGAGGTGGGTAAGACTTTGACAGTGGATGCTATTACTATTGAACAAGCTCGTGGAAAATATATGTTTATCTCTGTTGACATTGATTTCACAAAAGAATTGTTATTTGAATTTTTAGTGGATGGGAAGATTTATTGCATCCAATATAAAAGCATTCATATGGTTTGCTTTTGTTGCGGTAAATATGGACATTATGTTGATAGTCGTCCGGAGAAAGTGGAAAAAAGTTGATGCCATTCATAAGGAAAAACAAAAGCCCATATAGGGAACTCGGAATGTAATTGCTGCTTTGATTGAGAAACTTTGATATGGTGAGTAGATGGTGTAGAAATCTCTTCAGCCAAGAAGGAAAATTGATACGGAAAGAGCTAATTTAAGGAATTATAATAAATTGCCTAATTAGAACGTCAATATAGGATTTGTTAGCAAAAAGATGGCACAGAGAGAATTGGTTGTAGTGACATAAATACTATATATTTTAGCATATTTAATAAAACATGATATTTTGACCTCTTTATTAATTTAATTATATATGTATATATGTTTGATATATGTATACTATCTTGGATAAAATTTTTGAAATATAATTGTGTATAAATAAATTATAATGTGGATTGTAATTATGAGATGAATTATACATATAATTATAATTTCTAAATATTTTTAGTTACAGAATAATTAAGAAAATAAGATATCAATTATTCGTGGATAAATTATCATATGTTATATCACATTTTTATGAAAAAATGCAGTGATCTCATACATTGCTTGACATCAAGATATCTAAACAAATATATGAGTATATATTGTGGAACATATGAGGGGATTGACCCGCATGAGAAATCATATGGATTGTTACCATATGTCAATGGAGTCTTCATGTATAAGGTGGTGTAAATGATCCTTAGATTTGATATCAACACAGTATCTTATGTATAGAGTCATGTACTTTAATTTTATATTAGGCTTGCACTTTTAAAAAATATATATGAATAATTTTAGATATACCACAAAGTATAAGAATATAATGATTGATCAAAATGAAATTTATCTACTTGGTAATAAAGAAAGGATATTCTAAAGACATTTTGACATTTGTGTTATGATAAAAATTATAGACGTATGTATGAATGATACATAAAACTAGTTTTATGTATAACGATTATGAGATAACAAATGATCAAACATAATCCCTAGACTGGATGTTTATAGGGTTCACACTTGAACCATACCCTAAGTCTAATTTAAATATCAAGAGATGAAAGGGTTGAATTAAACACTAACACCTAGTCACGAAAGGTTTTGATTGTCATAAATTTATTGCTAGCATTTAGGTGGTTATGATGCTTTACTAGAAGCTAATCTTGATTTATGAATTTGTTTGAATAATTTGGAGAAATTGTGTTTAAATTAAAGGAGTTTTAATTCATTTGTGCTTATAGAAGCTAATAAACAAATTCATTGTCAACATGCAAGAAAACCTAATAGATCACACACAATAGAATCTTTTTAATCCAAAGTTAAAGGAAAAGTTAGAATGTAAAATGTTATAAATTTAACAGTTGAATTATGAGAATATCTTGAAAATTTAAAATGATTAATTAAGTGTTCTAACATGATTAGCAGTGTTAATTAACTAAAAATTTAATAATTCTAATGGAGATTACAATTATTAAATAACAGTAAATTTTCATTGTTGATGTGTAAATGTTGCAGAATATTTATGTTAATATTAGAAAAGATTTCAAGTAGAGAAATGATTTCTAACTTAAAAATTGTTTTAAATTAATTAAAATAATTAGATAATAATTAAATAAGATAGTTTAAGTTTGAACTCATAAAAAAGCATTTAGGTTTATTGGACACAAAAGAGGGGGTATTAGATTAAGAAGTGTAGACTCCTTAAGCCAAAATTGGCTGCACTAATTATGCAACCCATCCAATAAGTGAGTGGACTGCACAAGCAAGGAGCAATCTTAGTTTGTAAGCCACTTACGTTGCTTCCTTATTCTTATTTGTACTTTAAACTCTTCTATTTAAATAGGAAAGAAGTCAAACCAAAAAATACATCAATTGTATGTCGACTCTCTTTGTGTGATCTCTTTGTACATTTAACACCAATCTTACCCTAATGAATTTGTGATTCTTAGGAAAGCTGGCACTTTTTAAGTTGAGTGGTTGATTTTTCTATTTTTCCTTGTTACATGAACTTGGTAAAAGCTTTGCATTAAATTAGTTTTTGTGAATCACCGTTGGTGTTAGAGTTAAAATCTAAAGGAGTTGCTCAAGGTTAACCTAGAAAACATGATTGTAGGGCTGGTTGGAGAGTTTGTGGAATTGCTTAGAGATTAAATTGAGATTTGACTAAGGATTTTGAGAATAACTCTTGAGAAAGTATAATTTATATTGATTTAAATTTTACCTTACTCATGAATTAATTTGTAAACAATATAATATGAGATTGGGAAATTTTAAAATTTTTTTGCTATGCATACTTGATGTATATGATCGCCAAGTGTCATATGCTTTGATCTAATTTTCTTAGTAGTGATATTAGAGCCCATGTTGTCTCCTATTAATTCATGATTAACGGGAAACAATGAAGCAGAACAAGCTTAGATAAGCTTTTAATTCAATAAAAAACTAAAGTTTAATGAATCCATAAATTCATTCTATCTTTGGTATTGTGTAGACTTGGTCATAGTAATGAAATTAAAATTAGAAAGTTACATACAGATGGATATTTGGATCCATTCGATTATGAATTATATGAAACTTGTGAATCACGTTTCATTGGAAAAATGACTAAGAAATCCTTTACTAGAAATGATGAACATGCCAAAGAAGTGCTAGAATTGATACATAGAAATGTATGCAATCCAATGACTAGTCTAGCTAAAGGAGCATTTTCTTACTTCACCTTTACTAGTGATTGCTTTAGGTATGAGTACATATATTAGATGAAATACAAATTTGAAATTTTTAAAAAGTTCAAAGAATTCAAATATGAAGTACAGAAATAAATTGAAAAAAGTACCAAGACATTTATATCTGATCAAGGTGGAGGATATTTAAGTCAGGAATTCATGAATTATTTAAAATAGTTTGGGATTTTTTCTCAATGGACTCCATTTGGAATGCTACAAATGAATGTTGTTTCAAAAAGGAGAAATCATACCTTGCCTGACATGATACATTCTATGATGAGCTTTACAACTTTACGTATATCTTTCTAGTTCTATAATTTGGAAACAGTTGCACACATCCTTTACCATGTCCTATCAAAGTCTACTTATAAGATACCACGTGAGCTATGGTTTAAGAAAAAACTAAATCTTTCACACATAAAGATTTAGGGATGTTTTGCTTATGTGAAGCAAATCATCATAAACAAGCTAGGATCTAATAATAATAAATGTCTATTTGTGGGATATCTTAAAGAAACGGGAGGTTACTACTTTCACCATTCTATTGAGCAAAAGGTGTTTATCTCAACAAATGCTACCTTTTTGGAAAAATAATTTATCCCTAAAAAGGCTATAGGGAGTAAAGTAGAACTTGAAGAAATTTAAGAGCCACTTAATGACATAGATCACACAATTGAGAATGAGTCTATTTAGGTATCTTAAGGAGTTGAGATAAGTAATCAAGCTCAAAGTATACCTATATTTTAGAGATCTAGTAGGAAATGTTGTGAACCTGAAAGATATGATTTTCTCTTTACTCAAGAGAACAATAATGAGCTTTCTAGTTACCAAGAAACAATATTAGATATTGATTTCTTAAAGTGGCAAAAAGTCTTGAAATCCAAAATAGATTCAATGCATGAAAAGCAAATATGAGACTTGGGTTACTGCACCTAAAGGAAGAAAGCCCATTGAATGCAAGTTGATCTTTAAGAGAAAGATACATGCAGATGGTAAGATATAAACCTACAAGGCTAAGTTAGTGGTAAAAGGTTACAAGCAAGTACAAGGAGTTGATTATGAGGAAATCTTTTTGTCAATTGCCATGTTGGTGTCTATTAGGATTTTACTTGCAATAACTACATATCATAACTATGAGATTTGACAAATGGATATCAAAACAGTTTTTCTTAATGGAAACCTAAAAAAGGATATATATATATATATATAATACAACTTAAGGTGTTATCTCTAAGATTGAATCCTAAAAGGTATACAAGTTATAAAGGTCCATATATAAACTGAAGCAAGCTTCACAGAGTTAGAATATCCGTTTTGATAAAGTAACCAAATCTTTTGACTTATCAAGAATGTTGACGCATGTACAAGAAGGTTAGTGGGATTGCAGTTGTCTTCCTATTACTGTATGTAGATGATATACTACTTATAGGAAAATGATATTCTCATGTTACAATTTGTTAAATTATGGTTATCCAAGGCATTATCCATGAAGGACTTGAGAAAAGCAAGCTTTGCTCTGAATATAAGGATCTATAGAGATAAATCTAAAAGGTTGCTTGGCTTCTTCCAATCCTTGTACATAGACAAGATGCTGAAGAGGTCTAGCATAGATAGATCTAAGAAAGGGTTCTTACCTATGTCTCATGGCATTCACTTGTTTAGGAAGTATTGTCCTAAGACGAAAGATGCATAGAAATACATAAATGAGATTCCTTATGTATCTGCAATATGACCAATCATATATGCCATGCTATACATGCATGTATGTAGCTTGATGACTTCTACACATTAAGTGTGATTAGTAGATATCAAGCCAATCCAAGTCAAAATCATTGGAGTGCAATCAAGACCATTTTTAAGTACTTGAGAAGAACTAATGATATGTTCTTGATATGTGGATAAGACCCTGATTTAAGAATCAAAAGTTTCATAGATGTAAGCTTCCAATCAGATTAGGATGATTACAAATTATAATAAGGATTTGTACTTATTCTTAATGGAGATGCAATATGTCGGAAAGGTTTCTAAGCAAGATGCCATGACAAATTGTACAACAAAATTCCTTTCCGCTTCAAAAGTAGCAAAGGAAGATGTTTGGACAAAGAAGTTATTAACAAAACTAAGGGTAGTTTCTAACATTGTTATTATGATAACAATAGAGTCATGGCACAAGTTAAGGAATCAAAGTTTCATCAAAGATCGAAACATGTCATGAGGCATTACCATTTGATTAGAGAGATCATAGAGTGTAACAAAATAAGAATAAAATAGTTACAATAGGCAACAATGTGACTAATCTCCTTACTAAGGCTTTGTCCCAACAGAAGCTAGAACGTCATTTACAAAAAATCGATATTAGATACAAAGGTGATTAGCTTTAGGTCAAGTGAGAGATTATTAATATAAAGATAACACAAAGACAATTGGTTGTAGTAGCATGAATGCTATATATCTTAGCATATTTAATACAATATAATGTTTTAAACTCTTCATTAATTTAGTTTTAAATATATATATATATATATATATATTTGATATATGTACACTATCTTGGATAAAGTCCTTGAAATATAATTGTGTATAAATAAATTATAATGAGATTGTAATTATGAGATGCTTTATACATATAATTCTAATTTCTAAATATCACATATATTATATCGCATTTTTGTGGAAGAATATAGTGATCTCATACATCGTTTGAGATGGATATATTTGAACAAATATGGATATATGTTATTGAATATATGATTGGATTGACTTGCCATGAGAAACCATATGGATTGCTACCATATGCCAATGAAATTTTCATTTACAAAGTGATATAAGTGATTCTTAAACTTGAGATCAACACAATATCTTATGTATGTAGTTGTGTATTTTGATTTTATTTACCCCCTGATTGGTAGAGGGGAAAACGCGCGGAAAATCATCTTCCGCGAAAAACAAGAGGGATGAACAGTATTTTTGCGTGATTGGCGAGGAGCGAAAAACAGGAACCGCGGAAAATGGACGGAAATCGTACGGTGGGACCCACGCTTTTTTTTTCCGCGCCCAACTGCGCGGAAAATAGTAACCGGCTTACCCCTCCCCCCACCCCCACCCCACTGCACATTTATTTTCTTTAATTTTTTTTGTAATAACTTTTTTAATTTTTTCATATTTTTATTTTTTATTTTTTAAAAAAATTAGAAAATTTTCAGAAATCGTTGTCTCAAAAAATTTATTTTTTTATTTTTTATTTTTTAAAAATAAAACATTTGTTTTTTAATTTTTTATAGAAAATAAGAAAAAAATGAAAAAACGAAAATTGAAAAAAATGAAAAATATTTTTTTAGAAATTTTTGTATTTTTTATTTTCTAAAAAATAAACATTTAATTTTTTAATTCATAATAAAATTTATTTTTTATTAAAAATTTTTTGATGGCAAAGTGGAGTAGTTTACCTTTTTTTAATTCTATTCTAAGCCTTTAAATTATTTTTTTTAATTTATTTAATTAGTCAAAGCAAATATTTTTGGTGTAAAAATTATTTATTTGTTTCTAATTATAGTTTAAATTTATTAGAAATAAAAAATTA